>JAOTOM010004056.1:25000-215676 GCA_034440615.1 Ashinkailepas kermadecensis | reverse complement strand
CCTTTTTGTCCTGGGGCCTCCTTTTCGTCCCGGGGGCCTCCTTTTCGTCCTGGGGGCCTCCTCCCAATCTCTGTTCTACGTCTTGGGGCCTCCTTTTCGTCCTGGGGTGCATCCTTTTCGTCCTGGGGTCTCCTTTTCGTCCTGGGGGCCTCCTTTTCGTCCTGGGGGCCTCCTCCCAATCTCTGTTCTACGTCTTGGTGCCTTCCTTTTCGTCCTGGGGGCTCCTTTTCGTCCCGGGGGCCTCCTTTTCGTCCTGGGGGCCTCCTCCCAATCTCTGTTCTACATCTTGGTGCCTTCTTTTCGTCCTGGGGCCTCCTTTTCGGCCTGGGGGCCTCCTTTTCGTCCTGGGGGCCTCCTCCCAATCTCTGTTCTACGTCTTGGTGCCTTCCTTTTCGTCCTGGGGCCTCCTTTTCGTCCCGGGGGCCTCCTTTTCGTCCTGGGGGCCTCCTCCCAATCTCTGTTCTACGTCTTGGGGCCTCCTTTTTCGTCCTGGGGTGCATCCTTTTCGTCCTGGGGTCTCCTTTTCGTCCTGGGGGGCCTCCTTTTCGTCCTGGGGGCCTCCTCCCAATCTCTGTTCTACGTCTTGGTGCCTTCCTTTTCGTCCTGGGGCCTCCTTTTCGTCCCGGGGGCCTCCTTTTCGTCCTGGGGGCCTCCTCCCAATCTCTGTTCTACGTCTCGGTGCCTTCTTTTCGTCCTGGGGCCTCCTTTTCGTCCTGGGGGGCCTCCTTTTCGTCCTGGGGGCCTCCTCCCAATCTCTGTTCTACGTCTTGAGGCCTCCTTTTCGTCATGGGGGCCTCCTCCCAATCTCTGTTCTACGTCTTGGGGCCTCTTTTTCGTCCTGGGGGCCTCATTTTCGTCCCGGGGTCCTCCTTTTCATCCTGGGGGCCTCCTCCCAATCTCTGTTCTACGTCTTGAGGCCTCCTTTTCGTCATGGGGGGCCTCCTCCCAATCTCTGTTCTAGGTCTTGGGGCCTCTTTTTTCGTCCTGGGGGCCTCCTTTTTCGTCCCGGGGGCCTCCTTTTTCGTCCTGTGGGCCTCCTTCCAATCTCTGTTCTACGTCTTGAGGCCTCCTTTTCGTCATGGGGGCCTCCTTTTCGTCATGGGGCCTCCTTTTCGTCCTGGGGGGCCTCCTCCCAATCTCTGTTCTACGTCTCTGATAGAGACTTGATTATATTTCCTGGTGGCCTCGTCAGTTTTGAGGCCTCATTAACAGCATGATATTATGTCCCGTCGGCCTCCTTGCTCACCTTTTTTGCTGTGCATTTGCGGATAGGGGCCTCCTCAAATTTCAGGGGGGGCGGCGCCCCCAGTTTCACGGCAGGGGGGCTGCCCCCCTGCCCCCCCGGTGGCGACGCCCTTGAACGTAACCTAACCTGACCTAACCTGACATAATCTACTGATGTTAGATCACCTAAACTTACTGATATTGGATCACCTAATCCTACTGATGTTGAATCACCTAGTTTCACTATATCACTGGAGGATTATGTATTATCTGCGATATCAATGCTACGTGACATAATTTCAAAGAAAGAAAATCTTGCTTATGTTATTTCCCAAAGAAATGGGGTATCATGCTTGTGTAGAATGGACAAAAGTATTCACGCCTATATTAGTAAAAATTGTTGACGGTTCATACAATATATTTTTTTTTGCGTGTGTGTAAAGAAATAGTCATGTAAAGACCCATTTGACGTAAAATACCTTGCTTAATGTTTGCTTCAGTTTACCAAAGTACATGCACAACTTAACATGACTATATTAATTGTAGTTTTTCAAACAATTGTGACCAGAAACTTTTTATCTTAGCCAACATTATTCCTGGATCTGCCCCTGGATCTGTGGAATCCACGTTCTGTCTCAATATATATATATATATATATATATATATATATATATATATATATATATATATATATATATATATATATATCTATATATATATATGTAATATCTGTTATCTACAACATCCTCACCGATATCGGCCATCATCAAGAATAAGAAATCTCACTGATAAATCCTTGAAGCATAGTTTTCTTATCTATCATATAAAGAGAAATTACACGTCATCAAGAAAGAACCAGGGAAGCCAGCTCTGTTTTGGGAAGCCCAGGCAGGGGCAGATACAGAGGGATCTGGAGGCATGTACCCCTCATGGATGGTGGTGCCCCTCCGGCCGGGAAAAGACTCCACTCCAGGAAGGCTCAAGTGCAACCTTACCCCAAAATTTTCAGCCAGATGCACCCCTGGAGAGAAACAGCTGTGCATTTTCGGAACCAAAGAAATAAAGCGGGGGAAAATCCAAGGACATTTTGTTCAAGAGAGGGGTGGGTACAGTCGCGATTTTTTTCCTCACCTCATTTTGGTGCCTCGGACCGCCCCTGGCTGGAAGACAAAGGTACCCACCCGTCCGTGAGGTCAGGCGCCTATCTCGCCAATACAGGTGCTATTCCGAACAGCTGTGTGACTTGAGAATGTAGGCGCCCTCTTGGGCCATTCGGACACCGTTCTTCGTAATATGCGGAACATTATTGGCTATATATGCTCCTCGACCGAGATGAAAGGCGTATTTCTAAGCAGGTAGGTGCTTCGGAATGCAGGCGTCCTCCTGGGTCATCCCGTGCTCTCATCTCGGGGCATTGCAGATCTGAGATGGAGCCTCACTAGTTCACTTTAGCTCTTAGGGGTCTTGTTCTTCCGTCAAAGCACTTTAAAATCCAAAGATCATCTCAGCCCTCTCTGACCCTCAGGTACCCTGTTTATTCCTCAGCTGTTAGGGGCCCATTCCAGCTGAGATTGCTCTATCCAGCTGGCATAGGCATTCCACAGGGACTCGGACACATGAAACAGCACCCCTGAACAGGGGTGTTGTTTTATGTTTTTTGTTATTTTTGAAAGGTCTCTGTTTCATATTTGTATCGTCAAAACCCCCTTAAGATACTCCTGGCTGTATCACTGCCTGATTATGCCACTGAAACGTAGCATGAGCATTTCTGGACAAATGTGGGCATCCTCCAAATCCATCTGCCCCCACCCCCCGACACAAATTATAGGTACGCCATTGGTCTTCAGCGTAAGCATGCCTATTCCATGCAAGGGAGCATCCACGAGCGCACGATCTCCTGTCCTTCAGCCCGGCCGCGGTCAAGGCGGAGTAATCGGCCCCTGCCCCTATAAAACTGGATCCGCCCCTGGTGTGGTCTGCCTAGACACTGCAATTACCTTTTCGTAAAACCAGTGACTCAGCTTAGAAATCACCGACATGTAATTCAATTCAGGGAGCATCCACTCCAATATCCTGCTCTTCACGAGCCAAATGCATGAACGCGGCCAATGCGGCGAGCAATCCATGTCCTACACTCACATGTGTCGCCGCTCTGGCGGATGCACCTGGAAGCTTTCACGCGGCGTCTCCCATTGGTAGACTACGGTGGAGACGTGGAGTGAACCGTACGGTCGATTATGGCATGCAGTCGTCAGCTGATATTATAGGTTTTGAGCATTATAGGCTCTGAGCATTATAGATTCTGTGCATTATAGGCTTTGAGCATTAGTGGTTTCGAAGCATTAAATGCTTCGAGAGTTATACTTTCTGAATATTAGCTGAAACGAAGCATTATAGGAATTGAGCATTATAGGTTTCGAAGCATTATAGGTTTTGAGCATTATATGTTTTGGAACATCCCACAGGACGTAGTATTAGAGGCTTTGAAGCATTATAGCACTTGGATATTAGATATTCTGAACAACTATGCGTTCCAAGCATTATATGGTTTGAGCCATTATAGGTTTTGAGTATTATAGGTATTGAACATTCCCCCAAGACGACGATTTAGAGGCTCTGAAGCACTATAGGTTTTGAGTATTATAGGTTCTGAAGCATTATCGGTTTCGAGTATTAGAGGTTCTGATATGTCCCCGTTGAGATGGCATTTCAGATGCGCCACGAGGAATTTCTTGCTAAGGGGAGAGTGTGCAGGTGCTATTTCACGGGCGTCACTAGGCTTTCTCCCAAAGGGATGGAGATTAAAATGCCACTTAAGGGGCTCTATGAGTATCGGACTCTATGAGTATTGTTAAGTAAAGCTGTTTGCGTGAACCCTGGCCCCACCGCCCGAACCATGCATTCCAGTTAAATAGCAGAATGTTGACGGAGGGTTGTCGGTGCCTCAATGCACCGACACAGCCGTCCCCGATAGCTCGTCCCCGGCTTTATCGGGTCAGTTTCTAACTGACCCTCCGGGACGGGGATGGCCGAGTGGTTAAGGTGGTGAGCTCTGGATACCATTGGTCCCGGATTCAACACTCGCACCACTCTGGACATTTCCCGATCCCGCGGCCCAACGGCGAAACAGTGTGGGCGACGCTATTAGCCGTGACCGTGCATAAAGTGCGTCGTGAGCCACCCAATGACCCTCCCAGCCGATGGCTAAATGCGAGCGCGTGAAGCGACTCGAACCCTGTCCTTCTGGACAGGGGAGGTCAATGCCGGCCAGCGCTCTGACGAACTGAGTTACCGTGGCATTGGCTACGGAATAACACACAGGTGTATTCTCGAGTATAATAAACCATATGAAATATACCTCAACCAACATGGGAAACATGGGAAAAACTGCGATTTTCGAAGCTTAGCAACCAGTGCAAAAACCGACAGAACACAATTTCGCTTCGCTACCTCACTAGTCAGAGCAAGATTATCTTATAAAGAGTATCACTATGAATGCTAGTTGTGCTTCAAGCGGCACGTGGCTATCACTGACGCAATGGCGTAGCCAGGGGGGCGAAAGGGGCAGCCGCCCCCGCCCCCTGGAGGGTCAAAGGGGCCCGCAGGGCTCCTCAAGGCGTAGGTGCATGGCCCACTGGGCCGACGTGAAGGGCCCCTGGGCCAACGTGAAGGGCCCCTGGGCCACGTGAAGGGCCCCCGGGCCAACGTGAAGGGCCCCCGGGCCAACGTGAAGGGCCCCAGGGTCGACGTGAGGGGCCCCTGGACCGACGTGAAGGGCCTCTTCGCCAACGTAAAGGCCTCTGGGACAACGTGAAGGGCCTCTGGGCTAACGTGAAGGGTCCCTGGGCCGACGTGAGAGCCCCTGAGCCGACGTGAAGGTCCCCTGGGACAACGTGAAGGGCCCTGGACCGACGTGCAAGGTCCCTGGGCCTATTTGAAGGGCACCTGGGCCGACGAAAGGGGTCCAGGCTGACGGAAAGGGGTCCAGGCTGACGGAAAGGTCCCGGCCGATGAAAAGGGCCCGAGCCAACGGAGAGTGCCCCCAGGAAGATGGTGAGGGCTCCTGGCTAGGCTAACGTGAAGGGCTTCTAGATCGACGGAGGGGGCCCCGGATAGTTAGAAGGGCTCCTGGGCTGACTGAGAGGGCCTGAGCCAATATGAAGGGTCCCTTGGCTGTCGGCGGGGCCCAAGCCGAGAAAGGGCCCATGCGTTTGAAAAGGCATTTTCCGGCTTGCCGGAAAATGCCCTGTGTCGTCAAAGAGGTCCCCTGAGACGACGGAGGGGGCCCTAGTTGCCGGAGAGGACCTAGGGCTATCAGAAAGGGCCCTTTGGCCGGCGGATGGGGCCCAAGCCGTACAAGGGCTCCTAACCTGGTGGAGGTGGCCCATACTGTTGAAAGAGGGCCTCCGGCCTGACAGAGGAGTCCCTGGATCGCTAAGGAGGGCCCCTACGCCGACGGAGAGGACCCCTAGCCGTGGGAGGACCCCGGGCCGTCGGAGAGGACCCAGAGTCGGTATGAAGGGCCCCAGGGCCGATTATGGCCGGAACCGCACAGTGACAGAGGCTTAAACTTTTGAAGAGGGGACTCCGGACGGACGAAGAGTGTCCTGAGCTGTGGAAGAGGGACCCTGCGCCGATGGATGGGGCCCCGGGCCGGACATGCAGAGCCACTGGGTCGGCTTTGGCTCACGCTGATGAAGAGGGGCTCAGAGCTGGCAGCGGGCCTCAGGCCGATAAAATGGCTCCCGAGCTACGGAGATGATCCGGGCTGAATCAAAGGGTCCCGGTGCTATGTAAAGGGCTTCCGAGCCCATGGAGGGGCCCAGTCTGTTAAAAAGCAATGACGTGCCCAAGGGATAAAGGGGTACCCGTCCTCCTGGCGAGTCTGATGTGGCGTTCCAGGCGACCACCCTAAGGGGCAGAGTTGTAACCGAGGAAAAATGTTAATGCGTATAATAGCTTGTGTGGAAAGGGCTCTTGAGACCTGAAGACGTCCACCCTGTGGGCTAGCAGGGCCTTGAACACAAGACAGGACCCGCCCGAGAGCTGGAATGCCCAGACCAGCTAGAAAGGGTAGTCTCATCTAGAACGAGCCCTAAACAGCTGATGAATAAATAGGGCACCTGGAGATCAGAGAAGTATGGGGTGCACTTTGGGTTCGAAAGGGCCCCTGAGGGACGAACAGGAATCCTAAGAGCTGAAGAGGTCTAGTGAGGGCCCATCTGATATCTGAAATGGCCCTGAGATGAGAGCTAGACAGTATTATTGAGAACTGTGCTCCCCCCCCCCCCGCCCGAGCAACCAAAAATATACTTGACCAAGTTAGACGTTTTGAGACTTTCACCACGGAATACACCAAAAATTTTCGGCGCGCTTCGCGCGCCGAAGGCACTCTCTATTTCCTTTTTTATTGGCCCCCATTCAGAACTATATATATATATATATATAAATATATATATATATATATATATATATATATATATATATATATATATATATATATATATATATATATATATATATATATATATATATATATATATATATATATATATATATATATATATATGTATATATATATATAAATATATATATATATATATATATCTATATATATATGTATATATATATATATATATATATATATATATATATATATATATATATATATATATATATATATATATATATATATATATATATATATATGGGCTTGTTGGACACCTAGAATACTGGTCGATGTCCGATAACTTTGGGATTTTTGGATTGATGCGGACTCTTTCGGAAAAGTGGCCCACTCCATTGCGAAATGGTGGCTGTGCGCTTGTGTGCCTACCATACGCGTGAGTGGGTGTTTGTGTGTGGGGGAGGGAATGTTTGTGTGTATTCGTGTGTGCTTCTGTCCCCGTGTACCGTGTACATACCACTGAGAGCAGTTTCTATCCAAAGGAACATCTCCAATATACGCTACGAATTATAAAAACAGATAATACAGCTGGATGTATTATCTGACTTTGTACCATTTTTTAAAACGCATCCAGCACATACTAGTGAGAAATGTCATCATGACAGTTTGTTGAGGATTGAACTATGCGTGCACATTAAATCATCTTTGCAAAACTCCACAAAGCCCTAAAAAATACAAAATATATATATGTATATATATATATATATATATATATATATATATATATATATATATATATATATATATATATATCTATATATATATATCTTGTTGGGCCGGGAGGGTCTGGAGAGCCTGCCCTCGGGATTTTCGTGGTAGCGGCCTAATGAGTAGACGCTTTAATAGCTTATTTTACATGATAAGGATAGCAATATATGCATATATTGCCATCTCAACAATTCAGCTTACCAAGACCATTGCATCGTCCTCTTCCGGGGTAGTCACGCATTTTCTGCCGCACCTCTTCTTTCTTGACTGCAAACCTGTTTCTCTTTCTTCCTGGTATCTTTCCCACCAAAGCCTCACAGTTTCGCGAGAAACTCCAAATTATTCTGCAGTTCTTATTACGCGAACTCCCTGCTCCATCAGACAGACCAGGCGTCCCTTCTGGATATCGGTCAGCATTATGGCGCACTAAACGCTAACGACTATCTGACAACTGCAGTAACTAATGTGCAGATAGCCATTGGCGGCTCACTCGTTCCCATGTGTGCTCAAGGGCGTAACGTGGTTCGAAGCATCACTTATATTGCTGCCTGTGCCACCAATCTCGTTTAAAATATGTCGTGTGTATTTCCATCCCAAATTATTCCATCCCCAAAAAGAGTCAGTGCATCGCTTGCAGTTTGCAACTATTTGTAGAAAACATGCATCCGCCTTGTTGACCCGTATGCACCATGCGCCCTGACCCATCACGGCTTTCGTTGAGCTATGTGCTGCGATATGACTACGCACATCCTGGGGCTGAAACGAACTGCTGTTGGTGGGATATACCGCAAACGTGCAAAGCCCAGACGGTCACCGTTGTCACTGGCAGGGTGACCACTGACTAGTCCTCCCTATAAGGCTCAAATTCGCTTGAGATCCGAGAGCCATGTGGCGAGGATTTCGCCCAAAACTGGCAGGCTAGACTAACCCGCTTAACACGGTCTGCTGCGGCCGACCACCTGGCAACGCAAATGTTTTTTTGAACGCGGTTGTACCAGAGCTGTTCAATGCTGTTTTGTTCATTCAAATCGTCCACTAGTTTTAGATTCATACATTTTTTTGATAAGGTTGGCTTGATGCGACCTTGACTTTCCTGCCCCTCCCCTTCATCTTATCAGGTGAGATCTGCAAAGCAGCCCGTATAGGAGATGTCTGTAGCACATGGGAATAACACCTACCAATTGGATAGGTAAGCTTTCCATTACAAACCAAGATAGTGCACCCATCCGTTTATTAATCACAAAGGTCATCCATTTGACCTTGACCTTCCGTGGCTTATGAACAAACAACGGCGTTTGCTCACGTGTCTGTTGTTCCAAGTTACGGCTGAGCACTCCCACTTCACGTTTAGATGGTTCAAATAGGGGAAGCAATAGCCGACATTTCAGCTCCCATCTAAACTGCAATTGACCTTGACCTGCGACATGGTGCAGCACGCTTGACGTCGGTTGCCTCCTTATGGAGCATGCTTAACCAGTGTGCAATTATTTCCTACCATGAGATGCACCTTTGCAGTCAGTACGTTGCCGAGAGAGTCACATATTCCTATGCTTCACATTTTAAATATTTGACTTTGACTTGTGACCTCGATACGAACCTAGCACGTAATTGTTTCAGAGGTCTGAGATCGCACTCCACGTCGCTATCGATTGCCGTTTGAATTTGTAACATCGGCCCAGACGTTCTCGAGATAAACAGTGGGAAATAGTTGACCCTCCCCCGTCAATGACATGTGGTTGAGGAGCCCGGTCAATGCCAGGTTAATATCTGCTTGGGTGGATAAATATTCCTCGTAAATCATCTTACGTAATACAAAGTGAATTATATTGCATCTTAATGATAATTATTGCATCACGAAGTAATGCAGAACAACTACTTACATAAAGAACGACTAAACCTACCTTGCAGGGTGTACCTAGCAGTGGATTCAGCACCTTCCTTCGGGATGTGAAACTGATGAGATTGTCTATGGTAGCACTATGGGTATGATGGGAGGAGTTTGTAATTGTTGAGTGTGTTATACAATAGCAAGTGAATGGTGCCAGATAGGCTGGGATGTATAGCTTCCTAGGAACTTGAGATAAGGGATTGATTGGGGTGAGAGCATGTACATTTCTAGTACATTTTCTAGATAGGCTTAACCCGGATGGGCGCCTGTGGCTCTTATTAAGCCTTAACACTTTATGACTTAATGACTTTTATAAAGAAATCATTACACATTTTATTGACGCATTCAGCGATATCTCTCTATACTTAAAAACATGAATCATGATCATAGCCTGGACATGTATTCAATAGCTTAAAATATTTCGTTCTATTTGTGAGCAGTGTCATCAGTGCGATTGCCATCATATCTTCACTGGAGCGCATGAGCCGAGAGGGGGACAACACAGCCGCTGCCACGAAAATAGTGTTCCATGTCCGACGCCTAGCCCCAGATGATAATCCGCATGCTATGAGGTTATTACACGTTGCTAACGCCCTGCGCTTCACATCATAAAGGCCACCGCATGTGCACATGCACATGTTCCTCCTTACCATCCACGGACTATCGTTGGTGGGGGTACAAGCATAACCCTAGGGCATACCCAAAGGTTCGTCAAGGGCGCCTTCAGCCAATAAATATTTTGATCTGCATGGAACTAACAGGCAACGCTTCATCTACCGCGAACAATTTTTTTTTAAATCCTCGTGCTTAGCGAGCACATTTTTCTATAGCTGGACTGTACATATTTTGTTGAACTTGTGCACTTGATTTATCATTGCGGATCTTGGCTCCATCCAAGACACTTTTTAAGTTCTCACTTTTTATACCTCCCTCCGCTCCGCCGTAATAACTATCTAACTGCGCTTCTCATGCACATGACTTCGATCGACAACAGCGCTTGGAGTTTTCAGGGAGCTGCGCAAAAAGCAGCCACTGGATGGACGCAGCCGCTAATTCCGAAATATTGTCCACGTTAAAATTAGCACATGGCGCATGAGGGCTTCCAAATATATTTCAATTATCCAGGACAAAAAATCCCAAAACCACGTAAGTTTATGCTAGGTTACATAGGACAAACGCAGTTGTTACTAATAAAAACAACTCATTGGTACGGTCCAGTTTACTTCTACATCAAGAGTGACCACAGATAATTGCGAGTTGGTGCTTGATATTTGTCACCTCGTCAGTTGTAGGTTGGATATCCTGATTTTAATGCACCACAGGCTTACATATATGGAAATTTGAACAACGTCTGAGGACATGAATGCTGTTGTCATTGCAAGTGATGGACAAAAATACATGCTATATCTGAGCAAGTCCACATTACAACATTATCATTGCATATATCTTATCGGCTTACATTCAGTTGTATAATAGCGTAAAAGAGGGAGGAAACAGAACCCTGCCCCTGTATTTCATTGTTTGGGAACAGAATGGCAACACCTCCCTCCCAGGCTTCTTCAATTCCCTTCGAATGAAAAGCTGTGGAAAAATCAGCCGGATACTTTTTGGTGAATTATTTCAATACAGTAGGCCGACACGACACCCGCACTGCAGCCACAATACTGAAAGGACATGCCCTCGATTATGCTCTAAACTTAATGATAATCACACATTAGATCAGTCGGCAAATCTTAGCTTTCGAGTTGCACTGCTTCCTCAAATACTGAGGGATACGACATAGAAATGCCTGCTCTACTGCTCTTGACCTCGTTAATAACCGCTGTTAGATTGAGTGTCGTACGTGTGGTATGGGCCATACAGCAATGTGTTGAATACAAATATATCGTCATACAATGAACATGTTTCTTCTCCAACACTTTCAGAAGTAGCATAGAACATAGCTTCGGTGTGGACGTTTCGACACCAATGTAAGAAAATAGTATATTTCAAGGTTCTATCTGACAAAAAAAAATTCAGTCACTGTCCTGTACCCAACGCCCTTTGAAAATAATTGATCACAAGAGCTCCAACCCCATGTGGACACCCACCACAAAACCTCACACATCGCAGTTAATGACAGACCAAACATGGCTGCCACTGTCGGCCAGCGACCGGGGCGGGATGACGGCATCAACAAAACATTCAGCACCACCGATAATGGAACTTTCTGCCATAATGGTCGGGCCCAAGGAATGGCTCTCTAAAACCGCATCTAGGGCATCTACCTAGGGCATCTCCAAAACCGCATCGTCCAGTCCTACCTACCTACCTGTCTATGTAGAAAACCGTCTTACCTGCATCACCTTGAACGTTATAGATTCGGAATTATCAGCGATGCACTGGCTACGACAGAGGTCAGCGACTCCACCAAGGCAGAATACACTGAGGTCAGCATTGGCCGCAGTGTATATCCTGGTATGTTAATAATGACAAATGACCTAGTCCACTGCCTATGATTAATGGCACGGAGCGCCATACGATAGCGCTCGGTGGCTGACGCTCCACGGCAAGCTGACACGCTTCATTCAATTAAACGTAAAATCCTGGTGGTCTGCATTGATGTTCCGAAGAACACCGGGATTCTCTAGTTGATGGCACACTGTAGTCACGTAAAGTTTTTGTTCACTGCCCCGATTACCAGGTGCGGCTGTTAACGACTGCTTCTGTTGGTCAGCACTGTCGGACATGTCTGTGGCATAACGGCCGCACAGAGTGCCAGCTGCGGCCACCAAAACAAAGTGGTCCGTCGATCTGAGGGTTGGCATTGGCGACTGCAGGCTTCACGGACTCTCGTAGAGAATGTGAGCTGACGCACCCAGTAGCTCTTCACACTGCGGCATCTGCAAGGAGAAAATGTCAGTGTCGTATACTGCGTTCAAGTCACACACGATGTAGCCTCCACCCACCAAAGTGTGCATCCATTGGTGGAGGACATCAGAAATGCTTTCGTGTTATGAAGCGAGGTAAAAGCATTTCGTCCAACTGTAAGCTGACATAATCACGTTGTTTTCCATGAAGTTGTGCAGTAGCCGCCATACCTGCCCACCGCATTCATATAGGCCACATCGGCCATGGGTGGGTCCCACCAAATAGGCTCATTGTGCTTTAACAATGCATATGTGTAGGTTTCCGAGAAGTATTGGGAGGGCACAATACATAAAGGCGATGGGTGAACGCAAATGGATTGGGGGGATACGACATATGGTCCTATGTTAAAAGCTTAAATTATTGGGAGGGCAAAGTCAACATTGCGGGGGTGGGGGGCAAGTGCCCTCCCAAAAACATACAGACCTACACCCCTGTAACCATGTACATAAAACGACAACACATACATCACGCACACCCTAGCATGCGATATGCACGATTTATCCATCGTCATCCACCATAAGCCCCCAACGTGGGGCAGCCGGCGGGCAGCACCTCACCTGGTGCGGCTCGTCGTGGGGCAGCCGGCGGGCAGCACCTCACCTGGTGCGGACCGACGTGGGGCAGCCGGCGGGCAGCACCTCACCTGGTGCGGCTCGTCGTGGGGTAGCCGGCGGGCAGCACCTCACCTGGTGCGGCCCGACGTGGGGCAGCCGGCGGGCAGCACCTCACCTGGTGCGGCCCGACGTGGGGCAGCCGGCGGGCAGCACCTCACCTGGTGCGGCCCGACGTGGGGCAGCCGGCGGGCAGCACCTCACCTGGTGCGGCTCGTCGTGGGGTAGCCGGCGGGCAGCACCTCACCTGGTGCGGCCCGACGTGGGGCAGCCAGCTGGCAGCACCTCACCTGGTGCGGACCGACGTGGGGCAGCCGGCGGGCAGCACCTCACCTGGTGCGGCCCGACGTGGGGCAGCCGGCGGGCAGCACCTCACCTGGTGCGGCCCGACGTGGGGCAGCCGGCGGGCAGCACCTCACCTGGTGCGGCCCGACGTGGGGCAGCCGGCGGGCAGCACCTCACCTGGTGCGGCTCCAGAGCGGCGCCCAGTGCTGCCGCCTTGTGGCGAGCCTCGTCGTCGCTGGGCGTGGCCGGGATCCGATGGATGAGACACATGAGCAGCGCCGCCAGGATCGGCGGGCAGCCGGCCAGTACGAACGCCAGCTGGTAGGACTGCCAGTGGTCGTACAGTACGCCTGCCGGCAGTGGACCAGGTCAGGTCAGCATCTCCGTCAGCGTGGGAATAACGTGGCGGGAAACAAAGTGCAAGCATGAATATGTTTATCTCCTGAATCGGATTGACTTTCAATGCGCATATGTCTACGTTGAAGACACTATTGCACAATCTGGCTCCCCTGCCGAACATCTGGCACGCACCTCAACGTTTGTACCCACTGTGCCAAATGATCAAAATAGGCTTTGCTTCCTTCTGAATTCCTATATACCCACACAAATTATGCGTACCTAATAAGGTGCAGATCTTTACGAGCTGCCAAGACAGCGCAGTATATATATATATATATATATATATGTGTGTGTGTGTGTGTGTATGTGTGTGCGCGCGTTTCTGTCTGTCTGTATGTCTGTACACCGATGCTCGGCCTCGGTGAGAGGCCCGTCCGCTCACCGGCCACCGGTGGTCCGACGGTGAGCGGCACCGAGCACAGCGTCAGCAGGAAGCCGATGGCTTGCGACGCGCCGGTCGGGCCCACCAGCTGAAACGCGATGGGGCCGAGCAGCGAGATAAAGCAGCCGTCGACCAGGCCCATGCCCAGCACGGCGGCCACCAGCAGCGGCCAGCTCCGGCAGAACGCCAGCAGGATAGTCAGCGCGCCAATCACCACGAATGACATCTGACGGACGGAGCAGGAACTACAGTCAGCGGCGGCGATTACCAGATGCCAATAGCGGCGCCTGGTGAGTTTGTCTGAAACAGCAAGTACTGTAGAGCCATACACAGACGACTAGCTGGGGCGCAGCCAGGATTTCTTAAATGGAGGGGAGCCCGACAGAAAAAATATCATGGAACAGAGACCGCTTTCGGTGCGCAAAGCGAGCCTAACATTTATTGTTTCCCGTTGTGAAAATACCAAAATGTATTGTTTGATCTAGTGCAGTTTGGTTCCTAACGGGGGGGGGGGAGCTGGCACCAGACCCCCATTGGTTGTGGTTCTGATGAGCAGAGATAAAGAGAGAGAGAAAAAGAGAAGGAGAGATAGAGACAGGGAGAGAGACAGAGCGACAGAGAATGAGAGAATGAGAGAGAGAGAGTGAGAGAGTGGGAGAATGAGAGAGAGAGAGTGAGAGAATGAGAGAATGAGAGAGTGAGAGAGTGGGAGAATGAGAGAGAGAGAGTGAGAGAATGAGAGAATGAGAGAGTGAGAGCGAGCGAGCGAGCAAGCGAGATAGATAGATGGATAGATAGATAGATAGATAGATAGATAGATATATTGATAGATTGATAGATTGAGAGAATGAGAGAGTGAGAGCGAGCGAGCGAGCGAGCGATAGATTGATAGATTGATATATTGATTGATTGATATATTGATAGATTAATTGATAGATTGATAGATATATAGATTGATAGATAGATTGATAGATAGATTGATAGATAGATTGATAGATAGATTGATATATAGATTGATAGATAGATTGATAGATAGATTGATTGATAGATAGATTGATAGATAGATAGATAGATTGATAGATAGATTGGTAGATAGATAGATAGATAGATTGATATATTGATATATTGATAGGTTGATAGATTGATAGATTGATAGATATATTCATTGATTGATTGATATATTGATAGATTGATTGATAGATTGATACATGGATTGATAGATAGATTGATAGATATATTGATAGATAGATAGATAGATTGATATATTGATAGATTGATATATAGATAGATATATAGATAGATTGATTGATTGATTGATAGATAGATATATATATTGATTGATAGATAGATAGATAGATACATAGATAGATTGATAGATAGATAGATTCATAGATTGATAGATAGATATATAGATAGATAGATTGATAGATAGATTAATAGATTGATTGATAAATTTATAGATTGATAGATTGTTAGACAGATTGATAGATTGATTGAGTGATTGATATATTGATTGATTGATATATTGATAGGTTGATAGGTCGATAGGTCGATAGGTCGATAGGTCGATAGATTGATAGATCGATAGATCGATAGATTGATAGACGGTTATTACCGTGGTCGTCAGGGGCGTCAATTTGTATCCTTTTGTGGGGGCCATGGCCCCACCAATGTTGATCTTGCCCTCCCCCCCCCCCAATGTTGATTTGGGCCCCCCCAATAATCTGTGCCATTTTTATGCTGATAAAAAAGCTAAAGAAAAAGAAGAAAAACACCATGTTAGGCACATAGTAAACTGATGATTGATGTTAACCAGCACATTTTGTACTGAAATGAAACAGAATTTGATTAGATAGTGGACTGACTCCACCTTTTGCTACAAAATTCAAAATTGTGTGAAAAAAAAAAAAATAGCTGGATTTCCCTCCACTGTGGAAGGAAAACCTACAGCATAAAATGCTGAAATTCAGTGATCATGCAACACACTGAACATCTTTAAAAACAGCATAGACAATCATTATAAGAATAGGGGGCTTGTTTTTCGGTATTCCAGGGAGAGTTGATTGACACATTTGGTGGACAACTGGTTCAGTGTACAGAGTGCAACCAAGAAGGGCCCTTGTGGCTCATCGTTGCACTGATCTTTTATGTCTTTATGCCTTTATTTTAAACCAGATTGTCTGAAAAAAATATGTTAAGCCACAAAGCAACAATTGCATTGTCATACTGATGTTTGTACACACCACCAATGGTAAAACCACATGCATATTGAGCTTGAACAGGATTAATTCCCTTCTTAATTCCCAGTCATTGTCAAACTTGCGTTGTCCAGTGAACAGCAATCACAGTTATTGAGATTGTGGATATGCAATCTAGAATTATCGGTAAATTTTTATTAAAAGGTGTTCTTGGAATTTTTGGATTTTTTGGCTGAATATAATGTTTATGAACGTGATTCGGAAGATGCGATCATTCGTTTTCTCCGTAAATGCTTCCGTCTCGGTTAATCTTAGCGATAATATCTATAATGCGCCATATATGCCACACCGCTGCTCTTTGTTGCATAATTTATCCATCCCTCACCTGGCACTTCTCACACATGATTAAAGGGACATTCAACACTTCACGCAGTTGATTCAACACTTTTTCACGTCGAAAATGCTTAATTTCCGCCTCTTTGCCACATAGATGACACACTACCACTCTTCAACCACAACGCCAAAAAACTAAACATACAGCACGGCTCAGAGAGCAGCCGGCTTCTGCTCGGTCTCGTCTTGCCTCACGACTTCCAACAAATAGTATGATAATTCATAATTAAATAGGAAAACCTAACCTAACCTAACCTAACCTAACCCAACCTAACCTAACGTAATACAATCTACTCCTATCTAAACTAACATAAACTCATATATTATGATTTTAAAACACAAGCGTAATATTTATCGTGACGTCATCCTTACACACGGCCCCGAGCCGTGCTCTGCTTAGTTTTTTTCGGCATTCTTGTAGAGTAGTGTCGACGTGTCATCTATGTGGCAAAGAGGCGGAAATTAAGCATTTTCGACGTGAAAAAGTGTTGAACCAACTGCGTGAAGTGTTGAATGTCCCTTTAATCACGTCTGAGAAGTGCCAGGTGAGGGATGGATAAATTATGCAACAAATGACAGCGGTGTGGCATATATGGCGCATTATAGATATTATCGCTAAGATTAACTGAGACGTAAGCATTTACGGAGAAAACGAATGATCGCATCTTCCGAATCACGTTCATAAACATAATATTCCGTTTTAAAAATCAAAAAATTCCCAAAACACCGTTTAAGAAAAAAATACCGAATTATCTTCAGCAGCCCACCCATCACACTATCAGCTTGATATTTACCAAGGTATCTACCTACATGCCCTACATTCCTAAAGAAAGCAAAAAGAAAGCTGTGGCCCGCATGACTTCTGAAGCAAACCTTACATTCATACAAGACCAAGGTATTCTTCAAGTATTACCCCTCACACTTCCTTTATCTCCACAATGTATCCAAGCCGTCGTCAGCTGACTGCCAGTCGGCTGTTGGTGACGTCACTCAAATGTACCGACACCCCGCAGCTGGGTGCACTGAATGTTCCAAGGGCGTCACCAGGAATATTTGTAAGGGACAGGTTAGGTTAGGTTAGGTTTTCACCATCGTGAAATAGCATCTGCACACCCTCCCCTCTGTATGTTCGAGTGACGTCACCAACAGCTGACTGGCAGTCAGCTGACGATGGTTTGGATACATTGTTGATATAAAGAAAGCGTGAGGGGTTGTAGCGGGCCGCAACCGGCGAGCTAAGAGTGATGGCCAAAGCAGTGCGCCACGTTTACAGTCATGGCCCAAACGCTGCGCCACATTTGCCGTCATGGCCCAAACGCCGCTCCACATTCGCCCTGTCGGGGCGGCACGCAACGCGTCATTACTCACCGCCCCCTCGCCGTAGCTAGCGGCAAGTTGACGCATGCGCAGGAGAAAACTAACACAGCTGTTAGAAAGTGTGACGCCGACGCGGCCGCAATACTAATGCGTTTGTATGTGACACTATATAGTCTACCGCCTTTCCGCGATCCTCTCACTTGGATCTTCTCTGCAAATACAAGCAATATTCGACACGCACAAGTTTCTGGCAACATGCCATCGAGACAGTGTGGAGTGTACGTTCGACACTCCACAGGGTAATACTTGAAGATTACCCAAGACCAATGCTATACAAGAAATAGCTTTGACAAGACCAATGTCTGGCAGCACGCATTATTAAACGCCGCAAAAATACCATTATTTTAAAAGGTACACCAAAGTTCGCCTTCAAGCTTGGTGACGTCATAGCTTTTTCATCATATATTCATCATATATTACAGAAATTGGCAGCATTAGGCATGTTTCAATTTCGCTGTGCATGGGGTGGGATGGGGGAGTGATTTTTTTAGGTGTGCCGTACCATAGAGGTCATTTGCGCCGCCTTTACAGCAAGCACGTTACATGTCTGTCTATAAAAGCCAGTGTTTGCGATCAAGGTGCAGGCAGGTGGACGTTTACGTTAAGGGAATTTTACGTTATAGTTTGTGTGATATTTTAGGTGCTGACGGCGGGGCTGGGATGGGGACATCTCCCTGATGTCTAGATGGCTTTAATTTTACTTTGCTCCTCAACAAAGTCATTTGTAGTTTGGGTGGGGATGGAGCTGCGCATGAGACATACGAAGTTTATGCATTGCCCATATAGTTTTGCACGCTATATGATCTTTTTTCTCGACAAAGCGAAGGACTACCCTGTATTTGTATTTTGCACGCTGGCGCAGCTAGGCATAGTCCGAGAATGCTTTCACTGAGGCGTTTGAGTGAGGAAAGACAATACCACTCAACAATAACCAGGAATTAGCAGCAATATAGTAATTACGTGTTTGAAGTTGCAAATTTCCTGTCTCCCTCCTTGAAAAATAGAATTGAGGTATAGCGGCCACCGGTCGTGATGTCTGTTCTTCAGAACATCACAAACCGTAGCGTCCAAAGACAAAAAGCCCAAGTACAAAAATCCCAGAATCTCAAACTAGCGATTGTGATCGACAAATATGAGGGAGGTGAGACATTTGTGGTGCAATTGCGCGCGATGTTTAATTCGGTGGCCAAACTCATATGACATCACGCTGCTTCATTTTTTATACTTCTCACCTAATGTGTCTGCAGATTGGTGTGATTTTAAGCAGTTATTGCTGATATTTGATTCCAAAGGAAACAATAAGGGAAGAAGTTGGCAAGTAAGCTTCAACAAGTCCAGTCTGTGCCTTTTTCTTATTTCTGCACGGTGTTTCTATATTAATGCCAGATACTTAACGAGGTACCTACCTACCTACCATATTTGGGTATTATTGTGCTTTAAGGTGGTAACAAGACAAGTTTTTACACACATTTTCCTCCATAGAGCAAACGAATGGGTTAGGTTTGGTGGTAAATTTGTGCTTTAAGATGGCTTAGAATTCTTGGAATTTATCATTTGAATGTAATGTTTATGAATGTGACTAAGAAGATGGGACCACTCTTTTTTGTGCAAATGCTTACTTTTCAAGTTGTGAGCAAAATAACACTAACAAATAATTTGAGTTAGGTAGCATAGCATAAAATAAAGGTATAAAAATAGAATGAAAATTCAGCATAACCTAACATTCAGCATTCAGATTTTCCCTCGCCCTCTTTTGCCTTTGTATATAGGGTGTGTGAAACTCATCAGAGAGAGTGAGTGAGAAGTGAAGCAGGAAAAGTGAAGTGTACCAGAAAAAAAGAAGAAGTGAGATATCGGCGAACCAAAACCGGCGTACCTATACGCTACAAGTGCACGAAGTGGCTGAACTACTTGGTGAAAATTCTTCTGGTTATTCCTGACGGAAATTGTGCAGTGATTGGACAGTGATTGCACAGCGATTGGACTGAGTGAGTGGATAATTTTCTTAACTGAGTGAGTGGAGAAGTGACAGCGCCTTTCTCTATATTGACTTTCCTTGCTTAAATCATCAGCTACTGCCCGTGGTTAGTCTTCTTTCCGACACTGCAGCGGAGAAGGCTGACGGACTGACGCCTTGGTGCCGCTCGGAATTCCTGTGCCTCCAGCAATAGTATTCTTCATCGTCTATCTAGAGCTCTACCAGTTTTCATCATGCACACGGACATCATCAGACTGCTGCTATCCATCGCCCTCGTTCAAATTTTAACCGCCTTCACGTCCCCCGGTCACCCGGGCTCGCCACGGGCACGCAGCCGTCCCGTCAGTGACGTCATCACCGACGCAGCGGCCTTCGCCGCCTCCGCCAGTCACCAGCTGGCCCACCCCCTCGGCCAACCGGACCGAGGGGAGCGTCACCGTTATCAAAACAACGCCCAATAAAACACGCCGGGGAAGGTGCGGCGCCAGGGGCGGCAGAAGGCGCGGATCGCGGGGCGGAACAAGCCATGTGACAGCTCAACAGCACAAAGGACAGCTCCACCTGGGACTCATCAATGCACAATCTATCAAACCTAAGCTACTCGAACTACACAACGACCTTCATACTTACTCTCTAGACCTAGCTGTGGTGACTGAGATCTGGCTGCGCCCAAGCACCCCCACGCGTCTCATTAACTTCCCCGGTTACCAAGTGAAACGCGCGGACCGGCCCGACTCTAGTGGTTACGGTGGGGTGGCGATTATCGCCAAGTCAGCTCTAACTATTACCGTTTTGAAAATTTCTACGCCTCCCAACTCTAGCTCCAAACTAGAATCACTCTGGGCCAAAGTCAAAGGGAAGAGCGGAAAGTATTTCATTCTGGCGGCAATCTATCGGCCACCTCTTAGCACTCTTCCTGCTTTAAATGATGACTTCGCTGAGCTCGAAAGACAGGTTCAATTGGCGACACTGAACTTTACGGGCACTTTCTACCTCGCAGGTGATCTAAACTGTAACCTTCTCGACACGGCTAATAGCCCCAGCAAAACACACCTGCTTGAGTTCATCAGCAACTATTCACTTACCGTGACAGTGCAGCGCCCTACATTCGCCACAGGCTCTTTATTGGATGTCATCCTAACAAACTCGCCCATCTCCGTCGGCAGAACCAGAGTGAGTTTCTGCCACTACAGTCCTCATAAATTTATCATATTTTCCATTAAAGTAAACAGGCCTGTCTTAGTTAACACCGTAATAAAGTCACGTTCTTACGGACGAGTAGATACCTCGGAACTGACTCTTGACCTTGGTGAGATCGACTGGGTCCAGGTCACTGGGCGCATCTCAGTAACGGACAAATGGGACACCCTGCTGAAATTGCTGACACCTATTCTCGACGAGCACCTGCCCCTCAGAAACATCAAAATCAGGAACCCAACAGCACCATATGTCAGCGAAGCTACCAAACAGCTCATGCACCGGCGAAATGTAGCTCTGCACTTGCAAGATAGAAGCACATACAAAATACTTAACAGACAAGTTCGCTCAGCTATTAGAGCTGACTGTAGGGACGATATTAGCAGAAAGATATCACAGAAAGGCCCATCAGCTGCGTGGCGTGCTATTAAGCCCATTATCGACACCAAGAAAGGCTCTCATAGAGTTCAACCGGTTCCTACCTGAGAATCTAAATCAATACTTTGTTAGTGTCGGACCTAAGGTATCAGCAGAGGTCAAACGTCAGGCAAACATGTCTGAACACACACCTCCCAGTTGCCGGCTATCGCGCGTCTCTACCAGCTCCTATAAAGTATCACCCATATCCCTCGAACAGCTAACCAAAATTGCCATGGATATGAGGAGCACAAGTGCTTGCGGACCCGACGGGATCTGTATTAAGGTCATCAAATTTCTGTTCTTTTTTATCGGAGAAGTGCTGCTCGACATTATAAACACATGCCTGACTACAGCTGATATCCCCTCCACTTGGAAACAGTCAATAGTAACTCCCATTCACAAATCAGGAGATCATTCGGATCCCTCTAATTTTAGGCCCATCTCATTGGTTCCAGTTATCGCCAAAATCACAGAGAGGGTAGTGCAGAAGCAACTCTACCACTACCTGAACGTAAACCACCTACTGGCCCAAACTCAGCACGGCTTCAGACCACGCCACTCTACGGAAACCGCACTGATTTCAGTCTCCGACAAAATACTAGCAGCAATGGACCGTTCGGAAGTAGCTCTCCTTTGCATTCTGGACCTCAGTAAATGCTTCGACGTAATAGATCACACCAAACTGCTCACTAAACTAGAACTCCATGGAATCGATACTGACTGGTTTAAGGCTTATCTGGGAGGTCACACGCAGGCTGTTAGCATCTCAGATCAACGCGGAAACAGGCAACTCTCCTCCTTTCTTCCTGACAACATAGGTGTTTTTCAAGGCTCATCACTAGGTCCACTCCTCTATTGCATCTTTTCGAACGACCTCAGTTTGCACGTCCCAGTAGCAAACGTCACTCAGTTCGCAGACGACACCCAGGTCCTCATCTCCGGTCGCAAATCTGATCTCCCAAATCTGATAAATCAGATGGAGACATGTCTGAACCAACTATACGACTACTTCCTGGATAACGGTTTGAAGGTAAACCCGACCAAAACTCAGCTTCTCACGTTCGGATCCCGTCAGAATCTTCGCAATATTACCCCGATACGAGTGTGCTTTAGGGACGCCGTGATAGATGAAAGTCATTCGTGTAGGAACCTTGGGGTGACATTTGATCGCCACATGTCGTGGGATTCCCATGTAGCTGTTGTGGTCCGCAAGTGCACAGGATTCCTTCTGGCTCTGAGCCATCTGCGTCACCATCTGCCAACCAGTACCCTCTTCACTATAGTCAATAGCCTAGTTATATCTAATATCCGCTACTGCATATCTGTTTATGGGAACGGGTCGGCAGCAAACATCCACAGACTAGACAAGATCATTAACTTCGCCACTAGAGTCGTGTCAGGTCTACGGAAATTTGATCATATTTATGATGCCCGTAACGAGTTGGGTCTTCTCACCGCAGCTGATCTGCATCTATTTCACAGCCTTACTTTGCTCCCAAGGGCGTCGCCACCGGGGGGGCAGGGGGGCAGTCGCCCCCCTGCCGTGAAACTGGGGGGGCGGCGCCCCCTGAAATTGAGGAGGCCCCTATCCGCAAATGCACAACAAAAAAGGTGAGCAAGGAGGCCGACGGGACAGAATATCATGCTGTCAATGAGGCCTCAAGACTGACGAGGCCACCAGGAAATATCACCAGGTCTCTATAAGAGACGTAGAACAGAGATTGGGAGGAGGCCCCCAGGACGAAAAGGAGGCCCCAAGACGTAGAACAGAGATTGGGAGGGGGCCCCCAGGACGAAAAGGAGCCCCCCGGGACAAAAAGGAGGCCCCCAGGACGAAAAGGAGGCCCCAAGACGTAGAACAGAGATTGGGAGGAGGCCCCAGGACGAAAAGGAGACCCCATGACGAAAAGGATGCACCCAAGGACGAAAGGAGGCCCCAAGACGTAGAACAGAGATTGGAAGGAGGCCCCCAGGACGAAAAGGAGGCCCCAAGACGTAGAACAGAGATTGGGAGGAGGCCCCCATGACGAAAAGGAGGCCTCAAGACGTAGAACAGAGATTGGGAGGAGGCCCCCAGGACGAAAAGGAAGCCCCCGGGACAAAAAGGAGGCCCCCAGGACGAAAAGGAGGCTCCAAGACGTAGAACAGAGATTGGAAGGAGGCCCCCAGGACGAAAAGGAGGCCCCCAGGACGAAAAGGAGGCCGCAGGACGAAAAGGAGGCACCAAGACGTAGAACAGAGATTGGGAGGAGGCCCCCAGGACGAAAAGAAGACCCCAGGACGAAAAGGATGCACCCAAGGACGAAAAGGAGGCCCCAAGACGTAGAACAGAGACTGGAAGGAGGCCCCCAGGACGAAAAGGAGGCCCCCAGGACGAAAAGGAGGCCGCAGGACGAAAAGGAGGCACCAAGACGTAGAACAGAGATTGGGAGGAGGCCCCCAGGACGAAAAGAAGACCCCAGGACGAAAAGGATGCACCCAAGGACGAAAAGGAGGCCCCAAGACGTAGAACAGAGATTGGGAGGAGGCCCCCAGGACGAAAAGGAGGCCCCATGACGAAAAGGAGGCCCCCATGACGAAAAGGAGGCCTCAAGACGTAGAACAGAGATTGGGAGGAGGCCCCCAGGACGAAAAGGAGGCCCCGGGACGAAAAGGAGGCCCCCAGGACGAAAAGGAGGCCCCAAGACGTAGAACAGAGATTGGGAGGAGACCCCCATGACGAAAAGGAGGCCTCAAGACGTAGAACAGAGATTGGGAGGAGGCCCCCAGGACGAAAAGGAGGTCCCCGGACGAAAAGGAGGCCCCCAGGACGAAAAGGAGGCCCCGAGACGTAGAACAGAGATTGGGAGGAGGCCCCCAGGACGAAAAGGAGGCCTCCAGGACGAAAAGGAGACCCCATGACGAAAAGAATGCACCCACGGACGAAAAGGAGGCCCCAAGACGTAGAACAGAGACTGGAAGGAGGCCCCCAGGACGAAAAGGAGGCCCCCAGGACGGAAAGGAGGCCCCAGGACGAAAAGGAGGCACCCAAGGACGAAAAGGAGGAACCAAGACGTAGAACAGAGATTGGGTGGAGGCCCCCAGGACGAAAAGGAGGCCCCCCCGGGACGAAAAGGAGGTCCCAGGACGAAAAGGAAGGCACCAAGACGTAGAACAGAGATTGGGAGGAGGCCCCCAGGACGAAAAGGAGGCTTCCAGGACGAAAAGAAGGCCCCCAGGACGAATGACGCAGTCTATGCGCCCCTACACTCCAACAATCAACCAACCAACCCCAGGACGAAAAAGATGCACCAAAGGACGAAAAGGATGCCCCCAAGACGTAGAACAGAGATTGGGATGAGGTCCCCAGGACGAAAAGGAGGACTCCAGGACGAAAAGGAGGGCCCCAGGACGAAAATGAGGCCCCTAAGACGTAGAACAGAGATTGTGAGGCGGCCCCCAGGACGAAAAGGAGGCCCCCAGGACGAAAAGGAAGCCACCAGGACGAAAAGGAGGCCCCTAAGACGTAGAACAGAGATTGTGAGGTGGCCCCCAGGACGAAAAGGAGGCCCCCAGGACGAAAAGGATGCCCCAGAACGCAAAGGAAGCCTCCAAGACGTAGAACAGAGATTGGGAGGAGGCCCCCCAGGGCTAAAAGGAGGCCCCAGGCCGAAAAGGAGGCCCCAGGACGAAAAGGAAGCCCCTAGAACGAAAGATGCACCCAAGGACCAAAAGGAGGCCCCTAAGACTTAGAACAGAGATAGGAAGGTAGCCCCAGGACGAAAAGGAGGCCCCAAGACGAAAAGGAGACCCCAGCACGAAAAGGAGGCCCTCAGGACGGAAAGGATGCCACCGAGACGGGCAAGAAGCCACCCAGGTTAGACGAAAAGGCTTCCGATGGGTGGCAGGATATTCTTAAGTTGGAAAACGAGGCCCCCAAGACGAAAGAGGATGCCCCTGCAATATAAAATTAAGACCTGATAGGGGAGACTTCTCCGGACGCAATAGGGGCCCCAAGACGGGTAAGAAGGTCTGCGCAAGAATGAGAGAAGGCCACCGAGACCAGCCAGATGAGGCCCATGTTTTGGAAGAGGAGGAACCTGGAAGAGAAGATCTAGGACTAGGACGCAAAAGCACCCCGCTAAGAGGATAATGAGGCTCCAGACACAGATAAGGAGGCCCCCATGACGTGAGAGGAGGCCCCTAATTTGAAAAGGGAGTCACCTAGGAGAGGGTAGGAGTCCCCAGAAATCAAGAGAGTGTCAAAAATGGCACGGAGGCAACCAGGATTGCAAAAGAGGCTCCAACACCGGAAAGGAGGCCCCAGCATATGAGAGGAGGCCCTAAGACGGAAAAGGAAGCCATTGGATATGAGATGAGGTTTCGGGGACGCAAAAGCAGGCCTCAAACGGGTGAGGTTCCACCGATATAGAAAAGGATGATCCAGAGACGTGGCAGGAGGCACCTAATTCGGAAGAGAACGACACAAGATTGGAAATGAGACCCCATGATGAACGAGGAGTCCCCTAAAATAGGAGAGAAAGGCCATTGGATAAGAGAGATGGCTCCCAAGCGGGAAAGAAGGCTCGAAGACCGCTAAGAAGGTCCCTGGGAAATAACAAGGCCACTAAGATAGGAAAGGTTGCCAGTAATTTGGCAGAGGAGGCGCCTGGGAGAGAAGAGGAGTCCACCAGGAGATAAGAGACCACCCCTAAGATGGGTAAAGATCGAATCCAGAGCGCAGAGCAGGAGGGCCCCAAAACGTGAGAGGAGGCCCCTAATTTGAAAAAGAAGGCCTCTAGAAGAGAAAAGAGGCACCTGCCGGACTCGAGAAGGAGTAGGTCTCCAGGACCAAATGAGGTCCCGAAGACCGGAAAGAGTTCCCAGGAAATGAGGGGAGGCCCTTAAGATGGGAGTGATAGCAGGTATGGAAGGAGGTGAGGTTTCCAAAATTGAAGATCCCTCAAGACGGGTAAGGCTTTGCCAGGATAAAGGAGGAGGCACACGAGGCGTGGCAAGAGGCCCCTAATTTGGCAGAAAATGCCCCTCGAAGATGAGAGGAAGCCCCATGCCATGTTAAAGGGGCCCCAGAATGCAAGAGGAGGCCCTCCAAGACGGGAGAGGAGGACCATTGAATATGGAGGAGGGTAGGACACACAAGGAGACATCGAAAACCGGTAAAAAGGCTCTAGGAAACGAGACGACGCGACAGTAGGCTTATAATTTGCAAGAAGAACCCCCAAAGAAATAGTAAGAGTCGAGTCTGGGTATTTTAAAATCACGATATGGGCCACAAAAGATCCGGCCGGGGCCCCCGCATATTACGCTGAGCCTGGGGTACTAAAAATTCACGCCCGGACCACGAAAATCATGCCAGGGGCACGACAGGTCGTACCGTGCCCCAACAGTCTCATTGGGACCAAGACAAAAGAAGCCGGAGCAACGAAGAACAATCCGGACATGGATAATCACTCTGGGGGCCGAACAATGACGCCAAAAGCCTCCAAAACGCATTGGACCCCCAAAAAGTGTCGAGGCCGCTATAGCTGGCGCTAGTGATCCAAGAAATTGACGTCGGGGCCCGAAAGATCACATTGGACCCAAAAAAGTCGCGTCACAGCCCTTGAAAATCACACTGGAGGCCCAGAAGGTCGCGCCGAGGCCCCAAAAGTTGCAGCTGCCCCACAAATCAATTTTAACCGGAATGTCACTCTGGGACAAAAAAAAACTCCTTCAGTGGCCGCAGTGCTATATCAAAGGGGCAAATGCCCCCTCCATCCTGAGAGGGATAAGCTCCCAAGAATCGTGTCGGGGCCTCAAAAATCGCGCTGGGGCCACCAAAATTCGCGTCGGTCCACCAGAATTCGCGTATGGGTCTCCAAATAAATACGGCGAGCCCCGGAAAACTCGCTCCGAGGCCCGAAAAATTGCGACAGGAACCGCCAAAATCGCGTTGGGGCCACAGCTAAATATAACGCATCGCACAAACTCGAACCAGGCCCCCCAAATATCGCGCTTGGGACCCACAATTCCCATCGGTAGTCCCGTCGAAGCTCTAAAAATTGCCGTCTAGGGCCACACGTAAGCACAGTGTGACCACAAACACAAACACAAATCAAGCTGGAGCCCTCCAAAATAAGGATTGATTCCAACAACTAAATGCTCAGGTTAAAAAAATGGCTCTGGAGCACCGAACATATTATCAGATGCCTTCACAAATTGCGTACGGCACCGAAAAACAAACCGAATCTCGAACATTCGAGGTGGGATACAAAAACATGGCGCCAAGGGCTCGAGAAATCCGGCCGGGATTCGGACTTTTAAGAAAATCAGAATAGTTTCACAAAATCGTATTGAGCCCAGAAAACTGGGGTTGGGTCTCCGGAACCACGCGCCTGGGTGCGATAAGCCACTCTGGGACCTAGAAACATCGTACCGAAGCCCCAAAATTGTACTTGGGCCCCACAAGTGTGCGTCAGAAGCCCAAAATAAACACATCGGGACCCTAAGAGCACAACGGGGGCCGAAAATACAACTGACCCTCCAAAGCGCACAGTCTCACAAAAAGCGACAGGGCCTTAACACATGCGTTGCAGCCATAAATATACATACCGGGAGGTCTAAAAAATACACCGGAAGCTCTCAAGGCACACAGGGGTCATGATAGCGCACAATAGCCTGGAAAGGTGGTTGGGGCCGCAAAACGCAACATGGTTCCAAAACAAACAAAAAGACCGGGCGCTAAATAAACACATCGGGATCTTCGAAAACGCCCTGACACGTCAAAAAAATCCTCGGTGCACAAAAATTCAACAAACCCTAAAACGAGCATGGGGTTCGAAAATGCTTTAGGCCCCTAACAAAAATGGCTTGGAGCCATAATACACAATCATAGACCAAGAAAGACGCAACGGGTCCAAAAAAGAACGCCGAGGCTTGGCCTCGGTTCGGTATCAAATCTGGGAGGATAGCAGCAAAGATATGAAGTGCATCAAAGCTCAGCGGAAACCGCATTTCATAGCTACCAGAAAATGTGGGAAGTAGGAAACTAATGATCGAATTTAATCAATCGACTTTTCGAAGCGAACGCCCATGCGAATCATTCCATCACGCCAAATATGGCGCAAGTGTATCATGTGGCAGCAATTAGCAAAACGCAGAAGGCCTAGCAGAAACCATAGCATCGCACGAAGTGTGGCGAATGCACCGAATACGAAAAATGGGTGTGCACGTGCACTGACGTTGCCGTCGTGGCGACCGGGTGCTATGAACTGGAATGCCTGAAATTGTAAAATTTTGTATTTTAAAGTGGTGGGTAATACATTTTACTTTGAAGTTATGGGCCTAATACATCTTCTAAACCATGCTCGTTTTAGGGCGTTGTTGTGTTTTTTTTTGTGCACCGACAATTTTTTACGTGTCGGGGCGTTTTCGAAGATCCCGATGTGTTTATTTAGCTCCCGGTCGTTTTGTACGTTTCGGAACCATGTTGCCTTTTGTGGCCCCAGCCTCTTTTCCAGGCCCTTGTGCGTTCTCATGGCCCCTGTGCGCCTTGCGAGCTTGCAGTGTATTTTTCTTAGAGCTCCCGGTATGTTTATTTAGGGCTGCAACGCATGTTTTAGGACCCTATCGCTTTTTGGGAGACTCTGTGCGCTTTGGAGGGTTAGTTGTACTTTCTGGCACCGTTGTACTCTTAGGGTCCCGCTGTGTATATTTGGGGCTTCTGACGCACATTTGTGGGGCCCCAGTATGATTTTGGGGCTTCGGTGTGAGTTTTTCTGGGTCCCAGCGCGACTTATCGCGCCCAGGCGCGTGGTTCCGGAGACCCAACGCCAGCTTTCTGGGCTCAACGCGATTTTTATGGATCTTTTCTGTTTTTTTTTAAAAGTCCGAATCCCGGCCTGATTTTTCGAACCTCTGACGCAATGTTTTGCATCCCACCTCGATTTTTCGAGATCCGGTCTGCTTTTCGGTGTCATACGCAATTTTTGAAGGCATCTGGAAAAAAATGTTCGATGCAACAGAGCCATTTTCCTGACCCGGACATTTATTTGTTGTAATCTCTCCTTTTTGGAGGGCTCCAGCTTGATTTTTTGGGATACCGATCCGGGTTTGTGGTATAGGTGTAATTTCAGCAGTGTGAGGTAACTTAAAAGGGATACCAAAAGAAAACCTTAGAAATGAGTGGTGGAGTTAGGGTTGAAATCCGACCAATCAGAAACCATAGTGGTAGATTAGGCCCCTCCACAGGACAATTTAGTTGATGACTAATTATATTATTTCGAAATGTACCCTTTGACAAAATAGCGGTCGAAATCCAAGGCCTTTTTAACGGGCGTAGGTGCCTCCCCCCCCCTGCAAATCCGTTTGCCCCATCCTGCTTGACGCAAATATAGGTACTCCACTGGCCCCTCAATAATTTTCCGAAACATACGCCCATGGGGAAAAGCCAACATTCAGGGGACAAATTACCCCTCATAAGCATACAATACAACATCCGTGCCCCATATGAAATGGGATGAATGATGTTTTTAAATGCATTTTCTTCCAACAAACTTCTTTTCTGTTATTACAGCCTGCATGATTAGAGTTTCCCAGCTTCCATACCTTCTCAACGTCATTTACAAAATGGTACAGCACAGCGAAAACGATGGGCGTGACGGCGTGGAATTTGAAGGCTTGGATTATGTATGTACTGACATTGTTGCATTGTTGCATTGTCATGTATGCATTGGTGTTCAATGCTTGTTCTTGCCGTGAATTTATTCGCTGAGGATATATTTTAGCTCGTGTGACAGTTGCCTTGCAGCCAGCACCAAATGTTATAAAAATAAACAAATTCCTAAGATGACGCTAAAAAAACAATGCAATCCACTTCTCGTTGTCACCTTTACGAAATTGTCGTCCTTGGACTGAGAAATGGTCGTTCAAGCTTTGCTTATGACATCAAGCTGGTGAGAATAAACAACAGTAGTGATGAATCTAGCTATATTCAGTTAGACTTGGAGGACTTAAAAGTGGGTTGATCAATGGCAGATATCTGTAAGATATGCTTAGCACCAGCCCCGCCAGCTCGCTGCAATCTAGAGACCAGCGGGAAGATTCGAGAAAGCATTGAGACGATGGTTTGTTTTGGCACTTATGTATTTATCCAAATATTACTTATTTATACCCTGGTATGGTCCAGTTTTCAGCGAAAATTATTAGTGCTACACTGTAAAAAAAATGTAGCACCCTGTGAGGTGTTTCCAGCTGTCAAAAACCACTACCCACACGAAGTTTTTCAAACCTCGCATTCGGTACTTTTGCCGATTACCTCACTATACCTACTTTCTGAGCACCCCTGGGATTTCACACCCGGGTACTTTTCAAGGTGAAAGGTGCTTTTAAAACACCCTTCTGGGTACTTGCATAGAGGTGTACTGGTACTTACGCTAGTACCGTATGGGGCGGCTGTCAAAAACCACTCCCCATATAGTGCTAAACCGAAAGGTACTTACTTTAGCACCTATGGTTAGCATGCATTTCCCACGCCGTGGGTTCATTTACCCCCCGCGAAACTCGCGAAAACCGCCTCTCTGGGTGTAAAAAAGTAAAAATGCAACGCGAATATATATATTCGCCTTTTCAACCACACACATTAAACCACCGGCCGTGGCGCGAATCCACCACACACACCGCCTCAACGACAACCCGTCATCTACGTGAGATGAGGCAAATCTGAGCTACACTTCAGATATACAGGGTGTTTCACAATTATTGAAACAAAGTAGCGGCCTTTCAGATCGTCACTAATGACTTTATTCTCTTTCTCTTTTCAGATTATTGCTGGGCAATAGTTAGCATTTTTATATATTGAACAAAATATAGTGAAGTCATGTCCTGGACGATGGAGCAGAAGATCCTTTGTGTGAAGACATATACGAAACTAAGTCTTTCAACCCTGTGACACAGGAGTTTCGTATATGTCTTCACACAAAAGATCTTCTGCTCCATCGTCCAGGGCATGACTTCACTATATTTTGTTCAATATATCAAAATGTTAACTATTTCCCAGCAATAATGTGAAAAGAGAAAGAGAATAAAGTCATTAGTGACGATCTGAAAGGACGCTACTTTGTTTCAACAATTGTTAAACACCCTGTAAAAAAATTCAAGACCTCGGAATTGGTCTTTAAAAAGCGAACGCTTGTCAAAGACCGCTCAGCGTTCTCAGCACAAGTGAAAAACGCTCAGCATAAACGGGGAAAAACTTATCCGAACCCGGCGGCGGAAGGCCACACAACCATCGGCGATGATGCACATGAGGCAAATCCTGCCGAACAAAAACACCACTAGTGACTAGCACAGTCTCTCCACGAACAGCTGAGGAACTGAAGTGGGCTGATGCCATATCAGCTGATAGGGAGGGCGTCGAATCCGCCACGCGAGCCGGCCGCACCCGACCTCAGGAGTGTACCTCCAACGACTACACGTCATCTACGGATGGCGGATCACCAAAGATGGCGGATCGAGGACGAAAGAAAATGGTGGCACAGTGTAAACTTAAACTCTCATTAGCATGCTTTTCTTTTTCATTACCTCACATTAAGAACGCAGGTGGCAGCGGTACCCCTGCAATCGCCCATGACCTCCCCGCAACACCCAGCCAACACCCCACGTACTTCAAATCGCACGCTGCACGGCACATGCGCGAATCTGGCAGTTCACCCGCGGGCGGAGGTGAAGTGACGGAAAAAGGGTGTAACAAAAGTACCTCACTTTTCATACTTTTTAAAGTATTGTCGGAATACTTGACATGAAAATGATACTTCGAAAACTCCCTCTGTACTTCGAAGAATGCAAGCCTACCACTTTTTACAAAAAGGTGCTAGGATATGCCCCATATTGATACTAGATGGGTTTTATGTACCTCCGATTACTCCCTGAGTACTGATTTTTTTTTTTTACAGTGTATTGCGTTTTGAGTAAATGATGCACCATGCCAAGAACAAACAAAAAACCAATATGAAATCATGTTCCCCATCCTCGAACCATAGTATAAGAGCCTAAAAACAATATGAGACCCTAACACAATGGAGGCCCCCTTTCGGGGAACAGGAGGCCCCCTTTCGACCTTGCCCCCCCCCCCCCCCCCCCTGGAAGAATTTCGTGGCGACGCCACTGTTTGCTCCACAAGATCATTCTGACGGGTGAGCCAATGCACATTGCCGGTCAAATTTCTGCAAACTCTACCCTGCGAAACCGTCATACGCGTGCATACAACCACCTGCACCTGCCAGCCATACGCAGAGAGGCGGGCCGCAGGAGATTTCTCTACTCGTCTGTCTTCCACTACAATAAACTCCCTACTGAAACAAAAAAATTGAAGCTGTCTAACTTCAAGAAGCGTGTACAAGCTTATCTCCACGAGCAACACTAGTCACACAAAAAAAAACTTACAAATAGATTTGTGTACACCATGCACTCATATTTAGGCCATCGCTTTCATATCACTTCCATAAACTACTCGTTTACAGCTCGTGTTGCAAGCAACGGTGTGTGTAGTGCAGAGAGTGATATGGGTATTGTATTATGTTGGTGTATGAATGTTTGTTGCGCATGTGTTCCCACTATTGACCACAAATCTATCCCTTCTTTGTAAATATCTGTGAGTTATACCCAGACTGTCCATAATAGCCACTATACGTGGAGGGCATGTATTGTAAAATAAATAAATAAATAAATAAATAAAATAAACCTAACCTAGCCGAACCTCCCTTTGGATAAATTTTTTTAAAGAAAAAGTTAAAGAATTGTTCTGTTAAAGAATTGTTCTTATGTTCTGAAAATGTTCAAAACTAAAAAGTCGAACCCAGCCTAACCTAACTTAACATCAGTTGATCTTGCAGAAAAAAATGTAAATTTGCAGTTGAAGGCGTTTTTATTTATGTATTTGAAATTCTTCCTCAGAATACCATGTTCATGAGGGTGACTAAGATGATGGAACCACTTTTTTTCTGTGCAATTGCATTTTATTGGGAAAAATTTACAATTTTTTCAAACTTAAATAACCGAAACTAATCTAACCTAAACAAATCTAACTCCTTTGTTTGCTTTATGGAGACAAATGTGTGTAAGAACTTTTCTTGGTTGGTTGGTTGGTTATTTGGGCTTACTGCCACATTGACTTTGTTGGTAATACAAGTCCCATAAACAACTTTCCTTGTAACCACCTTAAAGCACAATAATACCGAAAGGTGTCCCAAAAATTGTACAAACATTTTTACGGAAATTTTTTTTTCTTGAAAAGCAGCTGAGGTTAGGTTAGGTTAGGTTTCTTTTGTAATGTCGAGAATTTTCAGAAAATAAATTGCTTCCTGACATTTTCTAATTTTACTTTTTTGATTTTTGTTCTCAAAAGGTAGGTTAGGCTATGCTAGGTTAGGTTTTGATGCATAAAAAAAAACACTTATTTGTATGCTATGTGACCTAACTCCAAGCCATTTTTTGGCAATATTTTGCTTACAACCTGAAAAGTAAGCATTTGCACAGAAAATAAGTGGTCCCTTAATCTTAGTCACCTTCATAAATATACACATAGAAGCAAAATTCCAAAAAATCAACAACAAAAAAACACTTCAAATTGCAAATTTCCCAAATAATTGTAAATTTGTGAGGAAACTGTATTGGAATTGTTTTTGAAAGTTTTCCAACTTGAAAAACATAGACTAACTTAACTTAACCAAGCCTAACCCATTTGTTTGCTATATGGAAACAAATGTGTGTAAACACTTGTCTTGTTACCACCTTAAAGCACAATATTACCGGTTTGGTTAGGTTAGGCTTGTTTAGTTTTTTAAAGTTGGGAAATTTTTCAAAAATATTCGACAATTTTCTAAAATCGTGAATTTTTATTTCAAAAGTAGCTGACGTTAGGTTACGTTAGGTTCGGTTCGGTTTTGTGATTTTGAAAAGTTACAGAACGTATATTGCTTAGAATTGTTTTCTAATTTATTTTTTTTGTTTGTTTTGTCTCCAAAGGGAGGTTAAGATATGCTAGATTAGGTTATGTTCGTTAAGGTTATTAGGTTATGGTATGAATTCACTAATGAGTGAACCCATACCATTCCCACTGGAGGCTAAAAGCTCCATCATAACCTTACTTCTATAATATATATCACAAGAACCCATCTTGATTATACTGCTCACTCAGGACACCATAGAAGTCATTTAATGAAAGTGTTGCTTCATTACCTGCATTGTTAATGCAAACAGAAAGAAGTCCTTTGAATCATATGTAATGTCCTTCACAGTGCTGCTCCATCCACCTCCAACTCCAACCCTGACCAAACTTCAGGAGCGCATCCATCTCCAAAGCAGCCTGCGGAACAAGGTATGTAATGCATCAAAAGTACTATGATCTGAATTACATGGTATCCTTGTTGCCTAATAGTCCATCCTTGCCTATCCATGTAAGAGATGTTTCCTCAAACTGTCTGGAGAACTTGGGAGTAGAAATCACGTGTGAGTGATGAAACAGATGAGCTATTCCTATATGCTTTTGTTGCATAATTACATGGCACAGTAGCATGTCGAATTGGGAGGGGACATTGTGGGCCATTGTCCCTTGACAGATTGTGGGGCCCCCAAGAATCGCGTCGAGCTCCCGAAAAAAAAAATTGTGCCAGTCTCCTTAATAATTCCGTTTGGGCCCCAAATAATCGCACCGGGGCCTCGTAGAATCGCATTGGGGCCAAAAAGTCACGCAGGGGCTTCCGAAAAGGACGCTGAGGTCTCAAAAGTTCTAATCTGGGCCCCTGAAAATCACGCTGGGGGCTCGAAAGAGTCGTGCTGTGGTTCAAGAAGATCACAACGGAGGCCACAAACGGTCGGGCCGGGACCCCGGAAAGTCACGCTGAGCCTAGGGGTACAAAGAAGTCTCGCCCGGATCCCTGAAAATCACGCTAGGGGCATGGCAGGTTTCACCGAGGCTCCAAAGTCTCATTGTGATCACCCAACAAATGAAGCCGAGCCAACGAAAAACAGTCCCGACATGGAAAATCACCCTGGGGTCCCCATAACCGCTCCAAAAGCCCACAAAACGTGTTGGGCCCCCCAAAACGTGTCCTAGCTACTAAAGCTGGAGCTAGGGATCCAACAAGTGACCACGGGGCCCCCAAATATCGTGTTCAGGGAAAAATTCCGTCGGTAATCCCAAAATTTGATGTCGGGAAACAAAAGCGTACCGAGTTTCGCAAAAAGCGACAGGACCTTAAAATATGCGCTTCAGCTGGAAATAAACACCGGGAGCGCTAAATAAAACCATAACGGAGACCCTCAAGGCACACCAGGCCCATGAGACCGCACGGAGCTTCAAAAACAGGATGGTCCCTCCAAAATGGAATTGATCATAAACAAGGAACAAATAGACCGGATACTAAAACACATCGGCGTCTTCGGAAACGCGCCGATACCAGAAAAATACCATCGGTGTATAAAAAGGAAACAAAGCTGTAAAAGAAGAGCCGGGTCTCGAACATGTGCCGGGCCTCAAACAAAAGTTTGCTGGAACCTTAAAAGACATCCGTAGAAGAAGAAAAACGAACACCTAGCTAAGGTCACGTCTCGGTGGACAATCTGGGAGCTTATTTAACCAAAGAGATGAGGTGCATCAAAGCTCATTGTGTCTCCGGATTTCCTAATGACGAGAAAATGTGAGAAGAAGAGAACTAATACATCGAATTGAATTTATCGATTTTTTTCCAGCCAGCCGCCATACCAGGCATTCCACATGTCAAATGTGGCACAAGACTATCATGTGACAGTAATTAGCAAAACGTGGGAGACCTAGCAGAAACCGGAGAAGCGCACGTAGAGTGGCGAATGCGCCGACTGCGCAAGGCGGGTGTACATGTGCACGAACTTTGGCGTTTTGGCGACCGGGCGTTATTAATTTAAATGCCTGATATTGCCAAATTTAACATTTTTGAATGATTTTTTCAGGTGTAATTTCAGCAGTGCGAGGTGACTTTTTATGGGATACCAAAAAAAACCTTCAAGCAGGATGGGGGGAGTTAGGGTTGAAATCCGGTGATTTAGAAATAATGGTGGTATATTTGGTCCCCTCCACAGGACAGTTAATTTGGCCACTAATTATTCTACAACAAAAATATAAAGAATCACCTTTGAAAAAAAATATATTGGTAGAAATCCGGGGACGTTTCTAAATAGGGGTAGTTGAGCACCTTTCAAATCAGTTTGCCCCCTCTCACAAATCCTAGGTACACCACTGTCATGGCATGACATAATTGCAACTGTTGATGGCTATGATCCGCCGCAAGGGACGGTGTACTCCGCGGCCCCGGTCCGCCACAGCAGGGTTAAACTATTGGGTTTTCGTTAGGCGTGAGATGTCGAAACGGGCACAGTAGGATGTCGAAGTTTGACATGGAACTAGTGTCATTTAAAACGCTTTTGATATCTTTGTGACTCAAATTTGAAGCAATGGTTTAGGTACTTATGACTGTACCTTTATGATTTGTTTTCAGATTCATAATTTAGGAAGACCTATATTCTGGATCGAGAGAATAATACCTATGCCATAAACAGGTATTGTATGCCATACAGCATTATAGGTAATCCCTTAACCTGAAATTGCATTGCAAAATGTTCGTGTATCACCATTCCTTATCGAGAGCATGAACATGCTATTTATGAACGAGATACTGTTAGAAGGGAAACACGGGGAATTAATAAGTACCAATCAAGGATCAGGATGTCGATTACTCTTGGACAAGGATGTCGATGGAGTGTTCAGAAAGTGGTATATTCCACCCTATTTCACGAATAATTTATAACTGCCAACTGAGCCACAGTGGACGATGTGCTCCGTGGCCCCGATCTGCCACAATCGACACTCCACGGCTCTGATCCGCCACAGTGGACGATTTGCTCCGCGACCCTGATCCACCACAGTGGATGATGTACTCCGCGGCCCTGATCCGCCGCAGTGGACGCTATGCTTCGCGGCCCGAGTCCGTCATAGTAGGTGTGCCCCACGGCACCGGTCCACCACAGTGGACGGTGTACTCTGCGACCCTGGTCTGTCACAGTTGATGATGTACTCCGCGGCCCTGATCCGCCACAGTGGACGGTGTGCTCCGAGGCTCCGGTCCGTTACGGTGGACCATGTGCTTCGCGGCACCGGTCCGCCAGAGTGGACGGTGTGCTTCGCGGCTCTGGTCCGCCATAGTAGAAGGTGTGCTCCACAGCCCCGGTCCGCCACAGTGGACGGTTTGCTCTGCGACCCTGGCCCGCCACAGTAGACGTCAGGGTCGAAAAACGGGTCTTTCCTGGATTTTGCCATCCATAGCATTATCCTCTTCGCAAAATTATCCTCCATGTTGTTTCCTCTATTCGTTTTCAATTTGGATGTCTGATGGTGTTGTTCGACAATGAATTGCCCTGTGGTAAAGTGCTCAAGATTCACCTGAAATTTCAAGGTGAGATTCTGTTGCCAAGGTTTGAAGGAAAATATCCTCTCCGTATTCCATCACTCAGAAATTGTCCTTTCCTCACCCAGGATTGCAAAATTATAAATCCAGCCCTGGTAGACGGTGCGTACTCCACGGCCCTGATGAGTCACAGTGAACGGTGTGGGATTAGTCACGGCTTTGCATCATCTTTCCGAGCAGTTTTGTGTGCATTAGTTGTCATTTTCTCCGTATTCTATCGCTCACCTTACCATTAGTAGGTACCAATGTCACCCATGTATTAATATTTACCAAGTCGTCACAGCTATTGAATCTGCTTGAGACACAGCTGCTCTTGTGCATTTCGAGCGCTGAATATTGATGCCATCAGAAAAGCACATTCTGTTAGCAGCGGGACTGACCTTCTTCCACCAGGGTAATGATTACAGGTACTGACAGCAGCGCGGCCAGAAATGCATTTGGGTGCGGCATCCTTGTGCCTTATTCGTGTCTACATGAAGACTCCTTACGTGTGCCATGTGTTCCTACTGCCCGACATTTTGCATATCTTTATATATGCCCTGTATATGCTACATGTTTGCTTAATATGATAAGGTCCGGTCACACGAAGTCGGGTCATCTCGGATCATTGTTCACACAATGTTATGGTGTACTATTTCGGTGGCTCTAAAACCTAATTAACATTTCAATTCACAAGGAGCAGTAGCATTCGGCGCAGACGACATTGCGGGCGCAATGTCGCCAAGGCAGCTGACGCGCACAGAAACCCCAACTCCACACACAAGACGGCAGTGTAGAATATGCATAATACTTGACCTGACGTAACACCATTGACCTTGTCACATATTTGAAAGCCGAATGTTTATATCATTATTTCATCACGTTCTGCGCGAAAAGTTTTCCCCTTACTGCGATAAGAAGAGAGAATTTGACCTGACCTCCGTTTAGTAACCTGGGCCTTGATTAAAATTTTGGGAAAGCAGAGTTATTTGATTTGATGAAAGAACAGTATGATCTGGATTGTTTTGTTGCTATGCTGCAACTACTGCGAATCTCGGCATTCTGGAGATTTTGGAATATTATCCTCCTTGATCGGTCCCAAGTCAATTTCAAGGGAATTAGAAATCAAATTGGTGAATGAGGTCAAGAAGACAAATATGGTGGGGTCCAAGCACCACCAAAGGTATAGAAAACTTCGCACTTAACCTTTTGGAAGGAAAGGATTACAAGTACTAACAGGGTTGCAGTGAAAATTCCTCATTGCGACACACCTGGTGCGGGGACCATTCCAATTCCGCCGAATTAAAAACTGCTTTGATTTCTGCCATTATTCCCACTTTCCGAATTTTGTACTTTATACTTCCGACTCTAGCAAAGAAACCATCCGAGCCGACATATTCATTTTAAAACCGTCGGATGGCACTTCTGGGAATCTCCTGGATTGACCTTTTCGGACTCGTTGGTCGTGACCGGAGAGACATATACCCAGTGTGTCCTACTCTTGCTCTTGGCTGCGCCATTGGGGACGGGTGGAGTTTTAGACTGTTATAATTAAAAAGTAGCAGGACGATTTCGCTGATTGATGTCTATGATCCCTTGCGCATTTTAGTTTGCTTGGTGTCGTGTGTGGTGACTGACTAGACTCTGCGATCACGATGACTACATCAATGCACATGTTTGATCAGAGGACATTGTTTTCGATTTCTATGCTTTTGTGGAGGCTGTGCCCCTCCCCGACTCTGAATTCGCCCCACCAAAACTTTGGCTTCGCCCCTCCCTAATGTTAGGCACCAAGGAAATACCTTCACCCATCGTCATCACAGTTCAGGCCTGCTGTGCTCCGATGCTCCATCAAGGCCGGTGTGATTTAGCCTACATATGGGCGCATAAATATTTTACTTCCGCCGGTGTGTGTTTGTTGGTGTGTAGAGTGAGGGGAGGGTGACGGTAACGTTGATGATGACGGTGACGTTGATGATGACGATGGATCCGAGTCCACTGTATGACTCTGTAGTCGCATGCTATGACTAAAAGTTTTATGTTGACATGTACTGTGTACTGCTCTTTTGCTTAGGTGGCTTCACCTGTTATTGGACGACTTTGCCCGTTGGCGAGGATGCTGAACAAACATCAACATACACATCGTCAAATAAAAAATCATAATTATCGAGGTCTTAAAATATAGTGGGCGAAATCCGATGAGTTTTTGGATGGGGGAGGGGGGTCTAGTACGTTGACACTTCGCCCCCCCCAATGTTTTAAAAAATCAACACCCCTGGTGGTCGTATGGTAATGGTTGCATGATGTGGCATAGGAGAATAGTCACGTAGGTAATGGATCACTTGACGTCAGGAAACTAGAGTTAGTTATCTTTCGGCCACGTCTCGAGTAGTATTTCCACCGTTCTCTCTTGGTCCTTGTAGACATTTCGGGACATTTGCGACTGTGATACATGTGGGTGCTTGTGTCTGATGCAGTGTGGTTATTGGTGTTGCCCGATTTATTCCTACGGTTAATATGTTTCGCCAATTTGCTGAAAGCTTGCCAGATTCTTAAGGATGTCATGCATACTCTACAGCATTACACTACGTTAGCCCCCATGAAGTGGCGCGCCACCAAGGGAGGGGGGTGGTCAAAATGGCAGTCCCATCCCCTTGAAAGGTGGTGAGCCCAAAATAGATTCTGTTCGGGCTTTAAATGTGTCACTGGGACCCGAAGAAAATGAAGACGGGGCCACGACAAATTAGGCATGAACCCAGAAAAACAAACCCCGACCCGGAAAATCGCCAAAATAAAGTGGCAGAACTTGGAGAGTCTCGGGTTTTGTCGGGAGGGGGTAGGTGACTGTTAAGCCCTCATTGCCTATAAGTCCAATCTCAATCGAAACCAAGAAGCTACGGCCTTGCTTACAGCTTTCTGTGTATGTATAACTTTATATATACCTGCAGTTTTCTGCGTACTTACAGACTTCTACACTTCCATCAACTCGTCTGTCCTCCGATATTGAAACCGCCTGCAATGATTGACCTCACTTCACTCGTGCGCGAGATAATGCATCACGTTGTGCATGCTCGGTGTTTGTGTTCACGAGTTATTATTTTCCATGACAATGCTAACTAGCCTAATGGAACATTTACTTCAACAGATGTACATACATACGTCTGGGACAATGACAACAGCTACGTTAAATATCTGACAAGAGAAAACGAATCTAATATTCAGTGACACGATTTGCTCAAAGCCTGTCGTACGTTAGACCAGCTCATGCACGTCTAGCGGCACGCAAGAGGCGGCACCGAAATGGTGTGCCAATGCGGGGATTATGCGCCGGAGGTCCAACTCCGGAGGTCCAATGGCGGGCCGCGCGCCGAGCGGAAGGACTACCGCCGGCGGCCGAGCGGCGCCCACTTCCGGCACACTACCAAACCCCGGGCAGCAGCCGCCCACTCTGTACCCCCCAGGCTCGCTCCGCTACACAAAACCCCGGGCAGCACCGCCCACTCTGTACCCCGCCCAGGGGAGCTGCGGCTCCGCTACACGACCAAACCCCGGGCAGCACCGCCCTAGCCCACTCTGTACACACCGCCCATGCGCCCAGGGGAGCTGCTGCTCCTCCACACGACCAAATCCCGGGCAGCAGCCGCCCACTCTGCACCCGCCCAGGGGAGCTGCTCTGCACCCGCCCAGGCCCAGGGAGCTGCGGCTCCGCTACACGACCAAACCCCGGGCAGCAACCGCCCACTCTGCACCCGCCCAGGGGAGCTGCTGCTCCGCCACACGACCAAACCCCGGGCAGCAGCCGCCCACTCTGCACCCGCCCAGGGGAGCTGCGGCTCCGCTACACGACCAAACCCCGGGCAGCAGCCGCCCACTCTGCACCCGCCCAGGGGAGCTGCGGCTCCGCTACACGACCAAACCCCGGGCAGCAGCCGCCCACTCTGTACCCCGCCCAGGGGCCCCCCCAAAAGCACGCAGCTGCCAGGAGCTCGGCTCCGCCACACGACCAAACCCCGGGCAGCAGCCGCCCACTCTGTACCCCGCCCAGGGGAGCTGCGGCTCCGCCACACGACCAAACCCCGGGCAGCAGCCGCCCACTCTGTACCCCGCCCAGGGGAGCTGCGGCTCCGCCACACGACCAAACCCCGAGCAGCAGCCGCCCACTCTGCACCCCGCCCAGGGGAGCTGCGGCTCCGCCACAACCAAACCACGACCAAAACCCCCATCCCCGCCCAGGAGGCAGCAGCCGCCCACTCTGCACCCGCCCAGGGGAGCTGCGGCTCCGCTACACGACCAAACCCCGGGCAGCAGCCGCCCACTCTGTACCCCGCCCAGGGGAGCTGCGGCTCCGCCACACGACCAAATCCCGAGCAGCAGCCGCCCACTCTGCACCCGAGGGGGGGGGCGCCCCCCCCCACCAAACCCCCGGGGGCGGCCCACTCTGCACCCGCCCAGGGGAGCTGCGGCTCCGCCACACGACCAAACCCCGGGCAGCAGCCGCCCACTCTGCACCCGCCCAGGGGAGCTGCGGCTCCGCTACACGACCAAATCCCGAGCAGCAGCCGCCCACTCTGCACCCGCCCAGGGGAGCTGCGGCTCCGCTACACGACGAAACCCCGGGCGATCCCACATTTCAGGAAGTGCACCTATTAAACGCAAATACAGTAGTTTCAGTTTTTCACAAAATACACTCCAGACCGAAGCACGATGTGACTATGATAAAGTATCACTGCAGCACAATTGGTAAGACATGGGTAATAATATCATCCGAGATCTGGACACAATTCCACATGCGTATGCGGTATATCCGAAATGTGTGTCGATAAAACCAAGGTGCCCTACATGTGTTCAATAATTTCAATTGATCTTAAATACATGTTTAACCTGTTCGATACTTACGTGTGATCTCTAAGATAGGGCTGTAAGCATATTGTGGTGTAGGAGACGATTGAGTGCACTCCATGTGTCACAACATTGACCTATCAGCAAATGGAAGTATGCCAGCTAGGGTATGACCCCCGTTCGGCTTAAAACGTTTCCCACATGGTTAATACAGGCTGTACGAAATAGTTATGGTCACCACGATAGCTTAGCCAGCTAATGCCATGCAGGGTATTGTATCATTTAGTCAGAGCCGAGCTTTGGTAACTTAATAATGAAAATGCAACAACAATGACCATTAAGCCCAATGACCATCTAAAATCATCTTTTCATCGTTGTCAAACACCAGCATTGTCAACACTGTTCTAAGTCGACTTGATTGCCACCCATGTTTTACTGACCATCAGCTTATGCGTCCCGTTACAACACATATTCTGCTGGGCGGTGACATTCCCGCAGCAACTCCTACGAGAGGCGGGAGTCACCCAGCGCCCCGCCCACCACCCTTCACCCCTCTCCCATTCACCTGCTGCAGGACGATCTTGTTGAAGCGCGGCATGTCGGCGATGCGACCGAACACCACTCGGCCCAGGCCGGAGGTCAGGCCGAGACAGGGCACCAGCCATGTACCGTCCTGGTCGGGAAACGACGTCTTCACGTGTTGTATCTGGCGGACAGCCGTCCGTCAGGTTTTCCATCGGATGGTGCATACCTACATAACACCCAAACACCAGCCCGCCCGTGTCGGTATTTCCGTGATCGTTGGGACATCGGTGAGTTGACCGTGTAACGTGGAGCTCCAGCGACGAATCAGCCAACGCTTAGTATCCCATCATTAATGGTAATGCCAGTATCGGCAATAGTAATGGTAATGGTAATGGCATACTGCTGAGCGTGGACCGTGTATTTTTAGTGTCGATGAGAACGGGACAAACTCGCAGGACAGGTGAGAGCAGGTCAGACTGAGCCGCGCTGCTCCAGAGTGCCCGCTGACACCATATCATGTGATGGACGTCGGCCCAGCGCAACACCGACAACACCAGCGTAAGAGAGTGGACTCGTACAAAACGCGAAACTGCGGTCAAAGCAGATTACATCCTTCTGGCAGTTAAGGTATACGGTGTCGCAGCTCGTGTGTAGCTCCAGTCGATATGTACCAAAGCCACACGAGACACACTAATGCTCATTGGGTCGTATGCGTTCGAGGCACTAGATCAAGATCCACCTTGCTGCGAAGTCAACGGCAAACATACGTGCAACACCTTGACAATCTGGGTGCAATCACAATCGCCTGAAGGTCACTTAGAGCCGAGCGGTCCCCTGGCTCATGCAACGAAAGCACAAAGCTTTGCTGCGTCAGCGCGCAGCGGTGAAGTCACCACTAGCTTGGCGTATGACTAGCTTGGCTTGTGCTGCGCCACGCCATCCGAGCCGCTTCGACTGGCTGCCCAGAAGCGTAAAGTTTCGCACCGGACGAGAGGTGCTGATCCGAGAGCCACGGTGTTCGAGCCCCACAGTCCACAGTGGACGATATGCAAGGTAACGTTATTACGAAATTGACGCCGATGTTTATATTGGATGGGTGTCGTTTTGATGTTTGCACGTCGCGTTTGATTCAGTAAGGTTCAATGACGCTTTTCACGTTGGATTGGGGGTATATTTACTGATTAGGCGTCTTGATCAGCATTAGGCCAACTGTCGGTACTCGAAAGTAGATAAGCGTTCACATTTCAACTGGCTTCCATCATGCCATCTCTCTGGCATCCCGAAGAAGAAAAGCGTAAGTCCCTTGTGCATTCATTTCAGCCCACGCCTTTATGTCCATGGGCAGTTGCAGTGCATAGAGGTGCAATTGAGCTAGGAAGTAACGTGATAATCGCCTTTATCGATTCTAACCGATCAAAAGTGGAGACGAAAATTGCACAAACCCAAACGGGCCATGCGGTTTTCTTCCTTGGAACGGCAGCTTTGTGCTACACCCATCACTCTCGATGTCTCCAGAGCCAAGCCATCGTCTACAGTTCATGACATAATGCTTCAAATACATTTCAACTAGTCAGTTTACATCACGGACATGATGGCGCCTTTAGGTCATATTACAAGCAAGCACATAATCTTGACCGAATTTCTTGATTCATGCATCAATGTGAATACCCAGACAGTGCCGGCACGTTAGCAGTCGACCTGTCACCCCAGTGGATGACCGCTTGTCATTTTCGTCACACCTCCGAAGTGGAGACTTGACACTATTGGGAGAGAGAAGATTCAACGTGTGTAACTGCATCTTTCTAGTATTGGTGAGTAATGACGATTTTATTTGCATTTTTTTAATACACAGTTCCTTTTGGTTTGGAATGAATGAGTGATGAAATGCTTCGCCCACTGGAAAGCGCAACTGAGCAAGACACCGTGGCGAAAATAAACACGAAAAGCCCGCAAACACGGAGATACCATTCTACCATGGCCACTTGAGAGGACATGCACCCAGCTGGCACCGCAAATAGTGGTGGGACCAACACGAGCCAAGAAATGGCACAGCGGTACGGTTATCTGAGCCACTGATACGTCATCTCATCCGAGAAAGAAGTGGACACCGTTTCCTGCTGCAGATGGGTCAATGGATCATCCATTGAAAGGTGAGCTGCGCGCTGGGCGGCGTGACCCTTCACCTCCACTTGCCTCCAAGTTCTCTCCATCACAACCAATGAAGCCAATGGCTGCCCGGCCGGATAGTGTGCGTAGCGGAGAACGTCCAGGATAGGTAGTGCGGGCAGCGGAGGACGTTCCAGCCAGGTAGTGTGGGCAGCGGAGGACGTTCCAGCCAGATAGTAGGGGCAACGGAGAACGTCCAGGCCAGATAGTGCGGGCAGCGGAGGACGTCCCGGCCAGATGGTAGGGGCAACGGAGAGGACTGGCAGTCAGTAATGCAGGCAACATCAATGCGGCAGGGCAACAGTTACAGAACCATGTACAGAACAAGCGGCAAGGCAACCGCTACAGAACCATGTACAGAACAAGCGGCAAAGCAACAGCTACGGAACCATGCGCAGAATAAGCGACAAGGCAACAGCTCGACACCTTCGGTTTGCTGTGGGAAGCAGTTTGATAACTTTGTTTATAGCATCTGCCCACCACTGAACTCCGAGCGCTGCACCAGGTGCTGTGCCATGTGCCCAGATGCCGTGTGCTGCACCAGGTGGTGACAGATGCCGTGCGCTGCACCAGGTGGTGCCAGATGCCGTGTGCTGCACCCGGTGGTGACAGATGCCGTGCGCTGCACCAGGTGGTGCCAGATGCCGTGTGCTGCACCAGGTGGTGACAGATGCCGTGCGCTGCACCAGGTGGTGCCAGATGCCGTGTGCTGCACCAGGTGGTGACAGATTCCGTGCGCTGCACCAGGTGGTGACAGATGCCGTGCGCTGCACCAGGTACAGTGCTGGATCAGGTGCGCTGCACCAGGTGCAATACCAGATGTGGTTGTGCTGCACCAGGGGCAGTGACAGATGTGGTTGTACTGCACCAGGGGCAGTGCAAGATGCCGTGCGCTGCTTGTCATGTCGTTGTCGTGTACGTCATTGCCGATAGTCCCGTCGGCGACCGGCACAGGATTACTTGAACGCACAAGTATCCCTCGACACTGCTTTTGCACATAAAACGTGCACCCCTGATAACAGCGAGCACGTGCTCTCGAGGACGACGTCGCTATGCTAGTATGTGAGATCAAGAACCATATCTTTCAGAGTTCAAGGCTGGCATTCGCATTCTGAAAGTGATTATTAAACTGTGTGCGTGTGGGTCGTCGATCTCCGTATCCTCATTGGATGTATTTAAGCTAACCTGCCAAATCCGGTGCCATTAAAATCTACAAGGCTTTGTACAGAAATGTTCCACGCAGTCGCAACCCATCACGGATTCTAGCTTCCTTATATACAATCAATTAGATCGTCGTTTGAATCATGTGCACACATTGCTCGGAATTCATCACCATACGTGCAATTGTAAGCGACACCAAATATCCACAGTGGTCCTGTCACTCGCCCGATACACAGCATGACCCAGCGGGGAAGCCAGACTGAAGGTTAGGACTTGCCACACTCACCAGGTGCACGTAGGGGACGAAGTAGCCGAACAGGCCCATCGGTACGGCGACGCACCACACCACGTAGCGTCGGTTCCTCCAGATGTGCACGTTGATCAGCTGACTGCACAGCATGCCGACGGTGCAGTCACGCAGTGGCGCGGAGCTGTGGCCGGCGTGGCGGGAGCGGAACAGCAGCACGGCGGGCGCCAGGCAGCCCACCATCGCTGTAACGGGTCACAGTCGTCAGCCCACCATCGCTGTACCGGGTCACAGTCGTCAGCCCACCAGCGCTGTAACAGGTCACAGTCGTCAACCCACCATCGCTGTAACGGGTCACAGTCGTCAGCCCACCATCGCTGTAACGGGGCACAGTCGTCAGCCCACCATCGCTGTAACAGGTCACAGTCGTCAGCCCACCATCGCTGTAACGGGTCACAGTCGACAGCCCACCATCGCTGTAACGGGTCACAGTCGTCAGCCCACCATCGCTGCAACAGGGCACAGTCGTCAGCCCACCACCGTTGTAGCGGGTCACAGTCGTCAGCCCACCACCGTTGTAGCGGGTCACAGTCGTCAGCCCACCATCGCTGTAGCGGGTCACTGTCGTCAGCCCACCATCCCTGTAACGGGTCGTAGTCGCCAGCCGCTGCTGTCGGCCGTCCACAGCCATCCAAGGCGGTGACTGTGGGGCAGCGGATCTGCCATATCCAGCACGACATGAACGGACCGCTCGTGTCCGGACTCGATCTGGCAGGGTGCCGCACGCCTGCCACCGGCTGCCCCAACCCGACACGCGCCGACACGACGCGACCCACCTGCCAGCACCAGCAGCGTGCCCTTGATGGCCACGGCCATCAGCAGGTGCTTCATCACGAACGGCATGACGAACGTGAACACGGACGAGCCCATGGCGCAGACGCCGTTGACCAGGCCGAGCCGGCGCTCGAAGTAGTGGCCGAGCACGACCAGCGACGGCGTGTAGACCAGCGACGCCCCCGTACCGAACAGCAGGCCGTAGGTGACCAGCAGCAGCTCGATCTGTCGACACGCGGTGGGGCACAATCACTGACACTGACATGGCACGGAACCGGCTCAGCCGCGGCAGGTGGGGGTGTAACGCCGCAGGCGCATGGTAAATATTTACCGCATAGCTCACTGGTGAATGTCAGCGGTGGTGCAGGCGTATCCACTGTTCATGAAGGCTCACATGGCAGATGGAGTAGATGTCCCAACGGATTTGCAAAACACAAACTTGCATTATAGTCATGTGGTGCTGCATAAACAGGAACGACTTCAGAACGGTTCCTGTCCGTCCAGATTTGCAAAGGTCCATACACTTTTGTGTATGTGGCGGCCAAGCCATACCGAGGAGGATCTATATTTTCGTTTTGTAAGGCATAAAGGGGCAGGAAAAATAACCACCAGATGACAGGACAAAATTAGTTTGGACAGTGGAAGGGGTGGAAGTGCCATCGCACCTTCCACAAAGACGCCTTTCCTTCTCTTAGGGGCATCTTTGACCGAAACATCGTTCAGTGTGTGGGGAGGAAGTGGGAGGTTGGGTGCTGGTCACTATTTTCAGATTTTGTGGTTACGAAAACAAAATGTCGATCCTTAAGAAGGTGGGACCGGGTCACCTTGATCCCCTGCGGTGCTCCTGTGCTTGTCTTCATTTCCACTCTCATTTCCTGGCCTTGAGTGATATCGGTCAAACTCGACAAGATCACCTGTTATGTGGGGCAGGGGTGAAATTTGCGTGCTTGGGGGGGTAAGCCAAGCGTGACGCTAGCTGCGCTACTGTTACTAACACACAAAGATGCTCGCGAAAAGGGCACCTGAGAATATCAACGGGGAATTTCCCACACAGCTTCACGGTAAAGCTGGTTGTCGTCTAATTCCTCAAGTCCATACTACGTAATGCCTCAAGTTCATAGGCGCTATGCATAACGCCTATGAGGCGTTATATATAACGCCTCCATACTACATACTAGAGCTACATACTAGAGCTCACTTCATACACTTCATACTACATACAAGAGCCAGCTCAAGTTCCACACGACTAGTCCCGGAACGTTTGAATCGCACTTCGCATATCAGCCAGTTCAATCGTTATTTTACGAGAGAAAAGAAATATAAGTCGTTTGTCTTGTGTGGACAAGAATAAGTCAAGAATAAGACAGGACTAATTTGCGGAGAAAAATCAGTCATTTCCGGTCATCTGTATAAATTAGGCAGCTTTGCGGTCTTCGCCTTTGAAAATAGATGAAATAAGTGCGGAAAAGGCCTTTGAACATGGTCCTATCTTAATTTATTTCACGGTGATAAAGTCTTTAAGTGGTGGCTTCATTAATATCATTTAGCCAATGACTACATGTTAAGCCATAGATGCACTTTTGCCATCGGAGATAGGATGGAAGCATTCGTTGGCGAGATATAGGACAGTTGAACGATTACTTGAAGTCTCGTAGGAACCGCGCCGCGCTCCTCTCATATGGGGAGGGCGGTGGCATGCAAAAGGTCACGTTGCTGCCCGCCGGTACGAAGAACATCAAAAGGCAAGAGGAACTTTCACCGGATCTATGAATATTGGTGTTGATTTTCCGAACTTCTTCTTTAAACTGTCGATCTCGAGAATATGTCGCAAATAGTGCGCCAGCAAATAAGAACACCCATTTCCTTGACTTCTCATATACACACACACACACACACACACACACACACACACACACACACACACATACAACGCTACATATTTGTCATCCATTCCCTTAACTTCCCTCTGACACGCACAGCATACAACGCTACATATTTGTCACCAATTCCCTCACTAACATCCGTTTCAGTGAGTAAAATCATCAACTTGGCACTTTCGGGGGTCGCAGAAAGGTCATCGGCCGATGGACTACGCAGTGACCTGCGTCCTGGTCTAAACTCAGCGTGAGGCCAACATTCGTATGTCACCATCCCGGCGGCGGTAAAAATACATCGGACGCCTGCCAAGGTTCCATCGGCGACGGCGACGGCAGCGGCACCTCATTAGACAGCGGTGACGACGTGACACGCATCTCACGGTGGCCACATCGCCGGCAGGCATTCACCATGGATTCCAGGGGGACATGACTGAAACAGAAACAGCAACACCTTTTAGCCCACAGCTCCTGTGCAAACGCATAAATCCACCTGACGGCAAGTAACCGATGGCAATTTTGGTCTGGACTCCCCGGCAGCCATGGCCTGAGGTTCGCGCCAACGGCTTGGCGTTCGCACAACTGGCATGGGTCCAGTGATTCTCCGGACCACATTCAACCATGGCGAAGGCCAACCAACACCATGAACCCCATGAACAAGGCCGGCCCACCACATTCCATTCGCATACCGCAATGGTGCAGCATGCACGTGTTGATGCTGCATTGCGCTTTCGGTGGGAACGTGATTATAGCTTAGTCAGGACGGTAAGTTTATGTGGGCAGACTTACACGAATTAATTTTGAATGAACCGGAGACGACTGCCTATGAAAAGAACTCCGATTAACATATTGAGTTATAATCTAACTTACAGTACCACTGAAGGGGATACATTTATATTCGAAATATTAGGATGCGACCAGCGGCGTTGTCAAGCAATTTTTTTTGTAGAGAACAAGAATCAAAGGGGGTCTCCTGCCCCACATCCAAAGGGGAAGTCAATTGCTTTAGAGGCCTCCTATTGTTTTTCCCTCATACTGTACCTTACTCGTCTTCGGGCCTCGTATTCTGTTCTGGGGCCTCCTATAACCCGCTGTTTCGAAGAACTCCTTTTTCAGCCCTGTGGGCCTCTTTTACTCTCCTAGAGGCCTCCTTTTCCCAATTAAAGCTCTTCTATCATGTCGTGGGGGCCTTCTCCTCTGTATTTGGGGCCTCTTCGCTCATCCTAAGGGCGTCCTCTCGCGTCCTGGTGAACTCCTCTTCTCTACCATGGGCTTTCTCCGTCAAATTAGGGGCCCATTTCCTATATCAGTGGTGTTCTCTCATTTTCTGGGCGCCTTCTTCACCTCACTTCCAGTACGTTCGTCTTCACTTCTCGAATAAAGACCTAGATATAAGCCCAACATGGACAGAGGGCCTCCTTAGCAAGGACCTCTGGGATCTTCCTGAGATCTCTTACACAGAGGAGCCCTGGTTTATGTAAGATTTTCATTTTCTGAATGATAGCCATTCTCAGTGGAAGTCTTTCACCTGGAAACATTTCAAGACTTTTTTGGCATTTCCAGGGAGACGCTCCTTTCCTCAACACAGCCTGTGGTGATTGTCCTCGCTGCACCCCCCCCCGGTGGCGACGCCCCAGCATGCGACACAAACAGCTGGTGGGTTGCTTCAATAAATCATTCTGGCAGGAACCGAATCGACGAGCAGCGTATAATATCGGTACCAGGGGTGTCGATTTTTGAAAAACATTGGGGGGGGCCGAAGTGCCAACGCACTAGACCCCCCCCAAAAAAAAAAAAAACTCATCGGATTTAGCCCACTATATTTTCAGATCTCAGCAATTCTGATTTTTTATTCGACGATGTGTATGTTTATGTTTATTCAGCATCCTCACCAACGGGGAAAATCGTCCAATAACTGGTGAAGTCACATAATTAAAAGAGCAGTGCTCAGTACATGTCAACATAACAACTCTTGGTTGGTTATTGGTTCTACGACACGTCGACCGTTGAGTCATATAGCGTCGCCAATCTCTCACGCCGATTGGTCGCGGGCGAAGAGTAGCGACAGGTGAGACTCGAACTCACCAACATAACAACTCTGAGTAATAGCATGCGACTGCAGTGCCATATAGTGGGCTTGGATCTATCGTCACCGTCACCGTCACTGCTACCCTCCTCATCACTCCACACACCAACAAACACACACCGGCTTAAATAAAAATACTTCAGCGATCAGATGCAGGCTAAAACACACCGACATTGATGAAGCATCAGAGCACAGCAGACCTGAACGGTGATGACGATGGGTGAAAGTATTTCCTTGGTGCCTAATATTAGGGAGGGGAATTTTTCCCTTTAGTACGCCACTGCGGCTGCTCAACGTGTTTTTTTCCGCAGATTGCACGATCGAGAGTAGAAAGGCCCTTCGGATAATTTTCTTTCGGGACCCATTCTTAATCTTCCGGTGTTCTGGTCGATTCGATGGAGTCTCCTTGTGGTTTTTGTTGTGAAGTCTATTTTTATAAGCCCCCTGCAGGCTATTTTTGGACCCCGGTACGATTCTTCTGGCTCTCGGCGCGTTTTTTTCGGGTGCCCCAACAGGTTTCTTTTCCGGCGTCCGACTTCTTATTTTGTGGATCCTTGACGCAATTTTTCCGTCCGCAAGGTGACATTCCGGGTATATATTGGTCCTTGGAAAGCCAGCTGCAACTTGTGGGGCTCCGGCACGACGTTTTGGCCCCAGTGAGATTTTCAAGAGAAGCGGCGTGAATTTTGTTTCGTCTAAGTGCGATTTTTTTGGGCCCCGTCGTCACTTGTTGGGATCCCTTGCGGTGGCTACGACACGTTTGTGGGGGCCCAACAAGTTTTGTGGGCTTTTGGAGCTATTGTTGAGATCCCAGATTGATTTTCCGTGTCCGGACTGTTCTTCATTTACCCGGCTTCATTTGTTGGGTGATCTCCACGAGACTTTTAGAGCCCCAGTGGGACCTGTCAGGCCTCAAGCGTGATTTTCAGGGGCCCGAGTGATAATTCTTAGTACCCCAGTCTCAGCGTGATTTTCAGGAGGCCACGGTCCGACCGTTTGTGGCCCCCGTCGTGATTTTCTTGAATCCCGGCACGACTTTTTTGCGGCCCCAACGTGATTTTCAGGGGCCCAGGTGCAAACTTTTGAGGCCCCAGCGTCATTATCGGGGCCCCTGCGCTACTTTTGGGGGCCCCCAATGTGATTTTTGCTGAGCCCCGGTGCGATTTTTGGTGGACCGAGTGGAATTTTTAGGGAGCATGGCGCATTTTTTCCTGAGCTCGGCGGATTCTTGGGGGCCCCACAACCTATCAGGAGGGGGGGGGGGGAGGCAACTGCCCACAATTCCCCCTCCTCCATTCGGTATGTCACTGTGCCATGCAATGATTCAACATAAGAATCCAGGAATAGTTCATCTGTTTCATCACTCACATGTGATTTCAACTCCTTCAACTTCAACATGTGAAAGTCAAACATATGCTAAATGGATCAGCAAGGATGGATTGTAAGGCAACATGGTTACCATGGAATTCCGGTCACAGTAGTTATGCTGCAATACATACCTTCTTGAACAGACTGCTTTGGAGATGGATGAGCTCCTGAAGTTTGGTCAGGGTTGGAGTTGGAGGTGGATGGAGCAACACTGTGAAGGACATAACATATGGTTCAAGAGACTTCTGTTTCCATTAACAATACAGGGGATGAAGTAACATTTTCATTGACTTCTATGGTTTTCATTGGCTTCATTGACTTCTATGGTGTCCTGAGTAAGTAGGATAATCGAGATGGGTTTCTGTTATATGCATTGTAGAAGCAATGTTATAATGTAGCTTTTATACCCCAGTGAGAATGGTATGGATTTACTCATAAGTGAATTTGCAAACATACTGATATATCAGTTCACAACAATGCAGGGAGCTATGTGATCAACATGGTCTGTGCCCTAAAGCCCAAATAACTAAGTAACAATGCAGGGAATCTGCTGCATAACAGTTTGCCCATAAATTAGCCATGATATATGGCATCATACTTCCCATGCTATTTAGAATAGTGAGCTATATTTTGTGTACAAACATCAGGACATTATAAATGTTAATGAACGTTACACACATCAGTTCCTTACAAGTGTCAGCAATACATTTCCTTCATGTGCTTTAAACATGATTCAAGAAAGCACTGTCATCGATTTTAAACTTGCAAAAAGAGTGGGCCACCTGGCATTTTGAGTGCTATTTGAGTGAATTTGCTGTCTTGTTAGTGAACTGACCACTTATTGAGATATAAGTACTTTAACTTTGCCTGCTTCCATCATTAAAATTTGTCATTTTCCAATACATCAGAAATCATCAGAATAACTTCTTGTCCACAAACCGGTGTGTGCATTTCTATGAATTTCACATATTTATTAACACAAATGATGTAGATCTGATCTGCAAATTTATAACTCAGAAAATGTTATCAGTACAGGATTCCATTCCTGAAAATATAGTACTTTCAACATGTTATTGTTCTTTGTGAAGCAATAAGTGCAATGCTCTCATGCAGCATGCAGATGGAGGTTCATCACGTGCACCAGGTAGCACAAAAAGAGATATTATTGCAGTCTAAGGTAACCACAAGACAGGTTTTACACCCATTTTACCTCCACGAATCATTCAAAGGCGCTAGGTTTCGCCTAGTTGCATTAGGCTAGGCTTTTGTTGCAAGTTAGTAAATTTAAAAAGTCTTCAAAAACGGTTCGAGCTAGATTAGGTTATGTTAGACTTTTTAAGTTGAAAACGTTTGAGAACACACTTTTTTTTGGGGGGGAATTGGGCATACAAATAATCACTTCTTGCATGGAAGTCCAGGCTAGGTTAGGTTAGGTTATGTTACATCTTTTTTTTAACTGAACATTATTTTTCATCCCATATTCCTCAAATCCAAGCCCCTGTTTCCATGTTATTTTGCCTCACAATTGAAAAGTGTGCATCTGCAGAGGAAATGAGCGGTTACATCATGTTCAGCACATTAATAAACACTGCATTAAAAAGAAATTCAAAGAAGTCGGAGAGTACCATGAGCTGAAAAAGTACCCAAAAAGCCAGGTATTATCACAGTTCAAGGTAACCACAAGACAAGTTTTACACACATTTTACCTCCATGAAGCATACAAAGGGGTTAGGTTTGTCAGGTTAGGTTAGGCTTTTGTTGTAAGTTATAAAAAAAATCATTTGTTGGTAAATAATTTTTGTTAATGATTTTCCTACAAAAAAATAATAAACAGTTCCGGCTAGCTTAGGTTAGGTTTTTTCAGTTGAAAATATTTGAGAAAAATGCCTCGAAAATTTAAATTAAAAACAATTAATTTCTTGTATGGGAAGTTGAACTATGTTAGGTAAGGTTATCATACATCTTGAACATTATTTGTATGCTATATTTCCTTACTCCACACACTTTTTTTTGGTGATATTTTTTACTCCCAGTTGAAAAGCATGCATTTGCAGAGGAAAGGACATTAAATTTGTGCTTCTATGTGTTTTATTAATATTTTTTATTTAAATTTCCAATGCAATGTTTATGAATGTCACTAAGCTGATGGCACCACTCAGTTTCTATGCAAATGCTTACTTTCCAGGTTGTGAGCAAAATAACATTAAAAATGGGCTTTGAGTTAGGTAACATAGCAATTAAAAGAAATACATTGAAAATGCAACATAACCTAACCTAACCTAGCCTAACCTGACTTTGGAGAAAACTATAAAAACAAAATTGGAAAAATATCTAGCAATTTAATTTCTTGAAATTTTACAAATGAAAAAAACCTAACCCAACCTAATCTAACCAGAATTATTGTGCTTTAAGGTGGTAACAAGGCAAGTTATTACACATTTGCCTCCATAAAGCAAACAAATGGGCTATGTTTGGCTATGTTAGATTAGTTTAAGTGTTTTAAGTTGGACATTTTTGGCAAAAAATTGTTCCAAAATTTGAGAGAAACGGATCTTTTTTCTTGAAAAGCAGCTTATGTTAGATTAGGTTAAGTTGGGTTACATTCTTTATTGTAAAAAAAATACATTGCTTGAAATTTTTACAACTTGATGTTTTGGTTTTGTTTTTCTCCAAGGGGAGGTTAACCCGCGCACGTCAGGGGGGAAGATATCTGCCCCCCCTGCGGTTTTTCCTACTTTGCCGCCATACTAATCGGGTTAGCAAGGCCAAACCTCGCATGGCTGCTTATTGGTCTTTTCCGCATATCCTCATACATTTTTGACCCTGGGTCATCTCAAGTCAGGTCACCAGGTCATGCGAAGTGACCCAACATCCCTCGGAATTATAAGTGGCATCACTCGCACAATAATTGGGCGATTTATTTCAAACTTATATCACATCATGATCTTATCAAGGACTATAATATGTATATCACGTTTTTTTTGTAGCATTGACCTGAGGTCAGGTCGCAGCCATGGATTCCCCGTTATAGGCCAATGGTAAAATATACAAATGTTTCCTGGTTACATATTTGCTCTCCGAATGACCTCCAACGGTTATGGCGTGTAGTTCAAAGCTATTCTCAATGTCACCGCTGACATTTTTGCTCAGTGACCTCACCAAGGCCAGCTGAGGTCACCTGGAATCACTAGCACATTTCTGCGCATTATATCGCACTGCATTGAGCTAGAAGGCTGAAATTACCATCATTGTGCTTGTATCGCCAAGACGTGTCGATTGATATATTACATGACCTCCCTAGTCTAACCCATGACCTTGACCTGAGGTCATAGTTTCGGTGACCCATCTGTTGACCTGACCTTAAATTACACAGCGTATGTCGATAGCACATTTCAAGGGCTGTCGAATAGAATTTGCAGTTTGTTTCTATCTGTTACAGGTCATGAGATATGTGCCAATATCTGAGGGTCCCACCCGATCTGGTGGAATTTGACGTATGATGACCCAGTGACCTACATATTGACCTGAGCGAGAAAATGACCGAAATACTTTCGATAGAGTTTGTCACCAGCTACCCAACACCGTTTTCCATTTGTCGCTACCTAGCATAGTTCTGGAGATCTTAGGGGGAGGGGCAGACATCTGCCCCCCCCCGGACATGCGAAGTTGGCGCGGACCGCCGGACGTGCGAGTGTTAAGCTAGGTTAGGTCAGGTTATGTTGCATTTTTGTATTTAAAAAAAATATTTTACCCTATGTCACCTAATTCAAAGCCTTTTTGGTGTTATTTTGCTCACAACCTGAAATGTAGGCATTTGTATAGAAGATGAGTGGTCCCATCATCTGAGTCACATTCATAAACATTGCATTGAAATGATACATTCCACGAATTCATAAAACACCTCAAAACAAAAATTTACCAAAATGAGCAATAACATCATGTTCATCACATTCCTAAACATTGCATGAAACAAAATTAATCAGAAATTACCTGAAGCTGTAAATTTACCAAAAGGTGTGCCAACCCCTGGACGGAAATGCAACACTAGGTTCCCCAATCCGGGGCAGAAAGGGCACTAAGAGCAGTGGAAGGAAAATATAATAAAAGTAAACTAAAAACAGCTCTTCTTGAAGACAAACGTGGTAGTTATGTGATATTAACATGGAAACCCTGAGCACAAATCAGAAAAAGGCATGGACTGGACTTTTTCAAGCTTACCTGCCAACTTCTTCAACTACTGTTCCTTTGGGAATTAAAGGAAACTAACCACCTTTATAATGGGATTTTAACTGAGATAGCAGTTTTGAAGACCACGTCGAGAAATCACTTACCTCATACTCCGTTCGGTCCAAAACATCTTCCAGCCGAAGTTATAAGGCCTTTTATCATCGGTTTTGGGACATGGACAGACTCGGTGGGCGTTGTGAAAATTCCTTTGGCGTTCTGAAATTTGTTATTTATATTATATTTATATTATATAATTATATATATATATATATATATATATATATATATATATATATATATATATATATATATATATATATATATATATATATATATATATATATTATATATATATATATATATATATATATATATATATATATATATAAATATATATATTATATATTATATTATATAATTTATATTCCTCTCTTGGCGAACCTTTAGAGGCCTACGATAAAAAGAAAAAAACTTTCCAAAATCCCGTTTTTTGAAGTATGGGCATAATATTTCGCAAAACCAATGTCATATTCATCATTTTCAGGTGCCAATACCCCTAATTAGTATGATTGCAAAATTTCGGCAAGGTGGTTAGTTTCCTTTAAATATCAGCAAGCTATTTATTCACTATTTAAAATCACACCAATCCGCAGATACATCAGAATGTGCGAAGTACAAAAAACGAATCAGTACGACGTCACATGAGATTGGCCTCCGGATTAAACACTGCGCGCAATTGCACCACAAATGTCTTACCTCCGTCACATTTGTCTACTGTAACCTCAAATTTAGACTTTAGGCGCTGGAATTTCTGTAACTGGAATTTTTTCTTTGGATGTTACGATTTTGGATGTTCTGAGGAACGCCCATCACAATTTGTGACATTTAATGCGCGCTAGTGTCTATCGATACAAATCGACGCCCCTGCTTTGGAGATAAAAAATTAGAAACACAAATTAAGCAATATACCGAACCCAACTTACCCGAACCTAATGTCAGCTGCTTTTGAAGGAAAATTTCCGATTTTATTTTATTTTTGAAAATGATCGAACAATTTTTCCAAGGTTAACAACTAAAGTAGCCTAACCTAGCCAAATCCGTTTTATTGTGCTTTAGGGTGGTAACAAGACAAGTTTTTACACACATTTTCCTCCATATAGCAAGCAAATGGGTTAGGTTTGGTTAAGTTAGGTTAGTTTAGGCTTTTCAAGTTGGAAAACGTTTTGTAAAAATCAAAAAAGTTTCCCCAAAAAATTGCAAATGATTTGGTAACTTTGCAGTCTAAGGTGTTCTTTTTTTCCTTTAAAACAAAAAAAAATTATGCAGAATACCATGTTTATGAAGGTGACTAAGATGATTGGACCCACTTATTTTCTGTGCAAATGCTTACTTTTCAGGTTGTGAGCAAAATAATGCCAAAAAGGGCTTTGAGTTCGGTAACATAGCATAAACATAAATGTTTTTTTTTGAATGCAACAAAACCTAACCTAACCTAGCCTAACCTATCTTTTAAGAAGAAAAAATTAAATTAAATTAAAATGTAAATTAATTTATTTTCCGAAAATTATCAACCTTAAAAAAGGAACCTAACCGAGCCTAACCTAACCTAAGTTGATTTTGAAGAAAAAATTATATTTTTTGTCAACATGTTTGTTAAAAAAAATTCGGAGACTTTTGGGCATTATTGTGCTTTAAGGTGGGAACAAGAAAAGTTGTATGGGCGCTGTATGACCAACGCAGTCAATGCGGCCGTAAACCCAAATAACCCACCAACCAACCCAGAAAAGTTTTTACACACATTTGTCATCATAAAGGAAACAAATTGGTTAGGTTTGGTCAGGGTAGGTTGGTTGAGGTTTTTTAAGTTGGAAAATTTGTCAATTTTTTCTCTCAAATTAAAATCAAATGAATTTCCACCAAAAATAAGTGGTCCCATCATCTTAGTCACCGTCATGAGCATGGTATTCTGAAGAAAAATTCAAACAAACAAAAAATCACCTTAAACTGCAAATTTACCAATCATTTTGTATTCAACAGCAACTTATGATAGGTTAGGTTTGACTGTGTTAGGTTATTTAAACTTTGAAAATTGAAAATTGAAAAATGTTTTAACTGTCTCATGCGCAATGAAATTGAAACACGCCTGATGCTACCAATTTCTGCAATATAAGAGAAAAAGAACAAGACGTCACCAAAGCTTGAAGGCGAACTTTGGTGTACCTACTAGGTAATAGTGGGTGACAATGCGGACTGCCAGATACTGATCTTGTATGACTGTATAGGGTTTGTTTAGGAAGTTATGTGTGGCCGTAGCTTAATATCTATTGTTTTTTTAGGAAGTCATGTGTGGCCGTAGCCTAATATCTACTGTTTTTCAGGAATATTGATTATAATGAGGTGTCTATACGGCTTCTTGCTGACGTTTCTCTCATGTTTTCATAGGCTGGCAGATTGGCCCACACTTTGATTTTGTTGGTTCAGTTTGAGATTGGGTTGCCCCATATCAATATTCAATGCATGCAAATTGTCATTGGGCATGTAGGTAGGTATCTTGGTAAATATCAAGCTGATGGTGCGATGGGTAGGTTGCTGAAGATAATCATAGTTTGTATATCCACAATCTCAATGATAACCATGATTTGCATGCAAGTTTCACAATGACTGGAAATTGAGAATGGAATTAATCATGTTAAAGCTCCATATGCATGTGGTTTTGCCATTGGTGGTGTGTACAAACATCAGTATGACCATGCAATTGTTGTTTAGTTGCTTAGCATATTTTTTTCAGACAATCGTTTAAAATGCATCAGCATCGCTAATCCGAACATTTTATGATGTAAGCTGTACTTCCACAGTGGAGGGAATTCCAGCTATTTTGTTTGTTTTTGCACACAATTTTACATTTTTCATCAAAAGGTGGAGAGTGAGTCCACTATCTAATCCAAATCTGTTTCTTTTCAGTACAAAATGTGCTGGTTAACATCAATGTTTCTACTTAGCATGGTGTTTTTTCATTTTTTCCCTTTAGCTTTCTTATCAGCATAAAATAGCATAGGTTATTGGGGGGACCCAAATCAACATGGGGGGGGCAAGATCAACATTGGTGGGGCCATGGCCCCCCACAAAAGGATACAAATCGACGCCCCTGATCGGCACTGTTTTACATAAACCCTTTTTACACGCGACACACCTGATGAGAACCGCCGTATAGGCGGCGTACCTCGGTCTGTGCCAGGGGTGGTGGGGTGGCGTACCTCGGTCTGTGCCAGGGGTGGTGGGGTGGCGTACCTCGGTCTGTGCCAGGGGTGGCGGGGTGGCGTATCTCGGTCTGTGCCAGGGGTGGTGGGGTGGCGTACCTCGGTCTGTGCCAGGGGTGGTGGGGTGGCGTACCTCGGTCTGTGCCAGGGGTGGTGGGGTGGCGTACCTCGGTCTGTGCCAGGGGTGGCGGGGTGGCGTACCTCGGTCTGTGCCAGGGGTGGCGGGGTGGCGTACCTCGGTCTGTGCCAGGGGTGGCGGGGTGGCGTACCTCGGTCTGTACCAGGGGTGGCGGGGTGGCGTACCTCGGTCTGTGCCAGGGGTGGCGGGGTGGCGTACCTCGGTCTGTGCCAGGGGTGGCGGGGTGGCGTACCTCGGTCTGTGCCAGGGGTGGCGGGGTGGCGTACCTCGGTCTGTGCCAGGGGTGGTGAGGTGGCGTACCTCGGTCTGTGCCAGGGGGAGGGGGCGTCGTACCAGGGGTGGTGGGGTGGCGTACCTCGGTCTGTGCCAGGGGTGGTGGGGTGGCGTACCTCGGTCTGTGCCAGGGGTGGTGGGGTGGCGTATCTCGGGCTGTGCCAGGGGTGGTGGGGTGGCGTACCTCGGTCTGTGCCAGGGGTGGTGGGGTGGCGTACCTCGGTCTGTGCCTGGGGTGGTGGGGTGGCGTACCTCGGTCTGTGCCAGGGGGTGGCGGGGTGGCGTATCTCGGTCTGTGCCAGGGGTGGTGGGGTGGCGTATCTCGGTCTGTGCCAGGGGTGGTGGGGTGGCGTACCTCGGTCTGTGCCAGGGGTGGTGGGGTGGCGTACCTCGGTCTGTGCCAGGGGTGGCGGGGTGGCGTACCTCGGTCTGTGCCAGGGGTGGCGGGGTGGCGTACCTCGGTCTGTGCCAGGGGTGGCGGGGTGGCGTACCTCGGTCTGTGCCAGGGGTGGCGGGGTGGCGTACCTCGGTCTGTGCCAGGGGTGGCGGGGGTGGCGTACCTCGGTCTGTGCCAGGGGTGGTGAGGTGGCGTACCTCGGTCTGTGCCAGGGGTGGCGGGGTGGCGTACCTCGGTCTGTGCCAGGGGTGGTGAGGTGGCGTACCTCGGTCTGTACCAGGGGTGGTGGGGTGGCGTACCTCGGTCTGTGCCAGGGGTGGTGGGGTGGCGTACCTCGGTCTGTGCCAGGGGTGGTGGGGTGGCGTATCTCGGGCTGTGCCAGGGGTGGTGGGGTGGCGTACCTCGGTCTGTGCCAGGGGTGGTGGGGTGGCGTACCTCGGTCTGTGCCAGGGGTGGTGGGGTGGCGTACCTCGGTCTGTGCCAGGGGTGGTGGGGTGGCGTATCTCGGGCTGTGCCAGGGGTGGTGGGGTGGCGTACCTCGGTCTGTGCCAGGGGTGGTGGGGTGGCGTACCTCGGTCTGTGCCAGGGGTGGTGGGGTGGCGTACCTCGGTCTGTGCCAGGGGTGGTGGGGTGGCGTACCTCGGTCTGTGCCAGGGGTGGTGGGGTGGCGTATCTCGGTCTGTGCCAGGGGTGGTGGGGTGGCGTACCTCGGTCTGTGCCAGGGGTGGTGGGGTGGCGTACCTCGGTCTGTGCCAGGGGTGGTGGGGTGGCGTACCTCGGTCTGTGCCAGGGGTGGTGGGGTGGCGTATCTCGGTCTGTGCCAGGGGTGGTGGGGTGGTGTATCTCGGTCTGTGCCAAGGGTGGTGGGGTCTGTTGGCTCTCCACTCCCACACCTCGCTGCCACTGTGCCCGTGCATCAGCGCTGACAATGTACTGGCTGGGCTGGTGTTGGCAGCATTGTTGACGGCTCGGTCGTGTGTTGTCGGGCAGGGTCGGTGTGACATTGTTGACGGCTCGGTCGCGTGTTGTCGGTTAGTGTTGGCGTGACACTGATGACGGCTCGGTCGCGTGTTGTCGGGCAGTGTTGGCGTGACACTGATGACGGCTCGGTCGTGTGTTGTCGGTTAGTGTTGGCGTGACACTGATGACGGCTCGGTCGCGTGTTGTCGGTTAGTGTTGGCGTGACATTGTTGACGGCTCGGTCGTGTGTTGTCGGGCAGTGTTGGCGTGACACTGATGACGGCTCGGTCGTGTGTTGTCGGGCAGTGTTGGCGTGACACTGATGACGGCTCGGTCGTGTGTTGTCGGGCAGTGTTGGCGTGACACTGATGACGGCTCGGTCGTGTGTTGTCGGGCAGTGTTGGCGTGACACTGATGACGGCTCGGTCGTGTGTTGTCGGGCAGTGTTGGCGTGACACTGATGACGGCTCGGTCGTGTGTTGTCGGGCAGTGTTGGCGTGACACTGATGACGGCTCGGTCGTGTGTTGTCGGGCAGTGTTGGCGTGACACTGATGACGGCTCGGTCGTGTGTTGTCGGGCAGTGTTGGCGTGACACTGATGACGGCTCGGTCGTGTGTTGTCGGGCAGTGTTGGCGTGACATTGTTGACGGCTCGGTCGTGTGTTGTCGGGCAGTGTTGGCGTGACACTGATGACGGCTCGGTCGTGTGTTGTCGGGCAGTGTTGGCGTGACACTGATGACGGCTCGGTCGCGTGTTGTCGGTTAGTGTTGGCGTGACATTGTTGACGGCTCGGTCGTGTGTTGTCGGGCAGTGTTGGCGTGACACTCGGTAGCCGCCGGCCGGCGTGGGACGCCAGCCGTGGCCGAAGCCGTTGCGACCAAGATCGATTCGCAGTTCCGAGCGGCGCCACTTCGGCTTCGGGACGGCTTCGGCTTCGGGACGGTCTCGGGACGGTTTCGAAACGGTCTCGGGACGGTCTCGGGGCGGTCTCGGGACGGTCTCGGGACGGTCTCGGGACGGTCTCGGGGCGGTCTCGGGACGGTCTCGGGACGGTCTCGGGACGGTCTGGGGGCGGTCTCGGGACGGTCTCAGGACGGTCTCGGGGCGGTCTCGGGACGGTCTCGGGGCGGTCCCGAGACGTAATACGTTGTCACGACCGACACTACGCGAGCGCAAGTGTCTATGCGGTCCTGGCATGGCCACGATGTTCTCGCCACTTTCTGGGGATGTGCTACGATAGGATGCTACACTGCATTGCTACGATGACGTACTCCTATATGTGCTACGGATGGAATGAGGCAATGCTAAAGCTCTAGCATGAGCTAAGTCTTGATGTGCTGGAATGCCATTGGAATGTTCCGCTGCTAAGCGCTTTACAATATCCAATAGGTTGACGCGCACTTTGTTAGCGCATCTCATATGCGCATTACAATTCCATAAGAGTATTAAACGGATTGGTAACAAAATATACACTTATTCATGAATGTTGCGCACCTGTGCACATTTAAAATATGCAAATGTAGAAGACTGACTAAGCTGTCAAACGTTTATAAAGGGCATGTTTTTCTTAGCCATTATGAATATAATATTTTACGTGGGAATTAGGTTTAAAAATGGAGCCTTAAGCAGATAAAGCCCACATGAAAATCGCATTCAAGCAGGCACGCTAAGAATCGAACTTAGTTCACACATCAATTGGAAACGCCGTCAAACAATTCATCCAATTCCAACTTAGCTCTCCAGTTATATCTGCACGCGGAGTGAGGCGGGGGATAAGTCAGCTTTCATCGGTCAACAACCTTTGCTTGGACCACTTCACAGGTGCGGCATTCATAATACACGCGTCACGGCACCCACTGATAGCCGCCGCCGCACACCCACTGATAGCCGATAGCCGACCGCTGGGGGTTTGATTTTTAGAAGCGTGCCGAACCATGCAGGTCATTTGCGCCGCCGTTAATGCAAGTATGTTTTGCAAGCAAAGCTAAGGCAAGTGTACATTTACGTTAATGGATACGTTTGTGATATGATAGTGTGTGTGTGTGTGATGTTTTAGGTACTGAAGGCGGGGCTGGGTGGAAGACATCTCCCGGATGTCTAAATGGTTTTAGTTTTACTTTACTCCTCCGCAAGATTCTTGCAGCCGGGGTGAGGGGAGGTGATCTTGAGAGTGACGAGAAAGTTGATTTTGCCAGGGTGCCGGCATTTGCCTATTCTTGTCGAAGAGCACCGAGGGGTCTTTACCGTGCGAAGAAGGAGGTCCACACCGCCTATCACGCCGGCCGCTGCGTGTTAGTGGAGGGTTAGTATGTACATGCCATGCAGGGTTGCCAGTGGGGTTAGTACGATGTTTGACAATTCGGCTCATCTACGTCCGCTATGCTTCTGGGTAGCCGTTTTGCGTTATGAGTTGCAAGGTAATTCAGGTCATTTACATCCGATGGCTCCTCTGGGTAGTCGTGTCAAGTTTTCTTAATTCTTCCTTTCTGTTTTGTTTTTATAAAGCACGTCGGTTCATCTACGTCCAACGGCACCGCTAGATAACCATTTATTTCTAACTGGAAAGCAAAACGACTCGTGTACGTCCGACGCCATTCAGGGATGGCTATTTACGTGTTTCCTACGAGTGTATCGCGGGCATGTATTGCGTGTTCAGGTGGGTGTTGGTGGTATGGTGTCTAGAGTGTTCCTGCTAGTTTCGGAGCGAACAGATATAAAACAGCAATTGAAGGAACTCTGGGTGCTTGTCACTCAGAACCCAACCGCTCTGCCAGGCATATTTGAATACCACCGCCGATCTGCGTCGTATTCTCAAACGGGCGGTGTACCGCAGACAGAGGGAGGAGCACTGCCCATAATCATTGATGACGCATAGCAGCGTGACGTCACCGGAGGCATCTCTTACCGAACTTTCAAAGATGTTGAAAGTTGTTGGTGTCTATATTGCGGCAGTGGACTGGATTGAACTGGGCCGAGTGCGACACGAGTGACAAAAATCGCCGAGTGTCGCGTGAATGGCATGGCTGGGTGTTGTCATATGTAGGGACCCATGGAGCGTAATGAACGTGATATGGGTGCCAATGACATAGCGTAGTCCAATGATCTGATGAGTTGCGTTCATATCAGAATTATCGATGAAAAGCTCACTTTTGCAGACCAAATAGATACCATTGTGAGAAAAGCTAATAGATGGTTAGGACTTCTGCCGATATCATTTCGAGCAGGCAAACACGGACATTGTTCCATGAATGTAATAGATACTACTCCCATGCTGTGCAAATATGTGTTCCATCCTAAGCTTTCGCAGCATTGTTTGGGGAGGTACAGCCGATGTGCATGTGCCAGAATAAGCGTATTCAGCATACATTTATCGTGTGGTGGTATAGCCGAAGCCAGACAATGGATGTATATCTGCATTACGACCCCTCGCTACAATAATTTGGGCCAGCGACCCTGGCGGCACGACGTGAACAGCATGATATCATGTTCAGTCGAAAAGTACATCGCCAAATCACTGATTCATCGTTTCTGCTGAAAAATGTCCGTTAGCTGTACTTTTTTCGTGCCACGACACTTTCACATTCCATTGGTTCGAGTCAATACGGCTAAGTATGGAATATTCTCCAGAATTCCGAGACGGTGCAACACACTCTTGCACAGCAACCCCGAAATTGATACTTGGCACCACAGCATGTCTTAATTTAAAAGGCGGGTGGTCACGTAAGTGCGTGCAAAATAATTACTCTGCTCGTGTGTAGTCTGGACAGTTGAGTGTGTAGCTGTGTGTCATTAAGTGGGCATGTGTGTGCGACAAAGTATTGTTTTATGTTTACCTGACTATCTGCCGATTGGTTCCAATACCCGCAAATGCTATGCAAATTAAGTAAACTAAACTAGGTGAAATAATTAACAGTTGAAACAGATTTGAAAGTGCATATATGTGCATCATCTTAGCTTCCGTGTATGCATTTCCGTACGGTGGGAAATCAGGCTACAAGTTGCCACCAGTCAATGTAGCGTTGATTATACTTATTGCAAACGGATCACAGCATCGCACCGAGGTATACCTACATCTGGCATACCAGGCATCCGTGACAGGCATTTTTTTCTGAACAGCACTGAAGATTCGGCGCGTATTCAAGTGTGTTTCAATACGTCGGCCCCAGGACGAATGGAGTAACTGCCCATCAATTTTACTGTCGATGCGGTTCCGTTGGTTTCTGGCGATATTTGTCACACGATGTGTTCAATACGTATTTACCTTTGGTATCATTTGACATCTACATCTTTCGCATAAATTACGTCTCCCATGCGGACTGGATAAACAATTTTTTTTCGTGACACCCAAATTCCACACGAGCCATGGCTACCAATGCATTTCTTCCTTGGCAATTATAGAGTTCATCTTTACGGAGAGAACAAATTCGGAGTCATTTCAAGATGCCATACGAAGGAGATACGAAGATGGGACGCAACGCTATTGACATCATGCTTCGAACTGGGAGGAACTTGGCAACAATCGCGCTAACGAGGCCATCCCATCCAAGTTAACAAAGGTGACCACGACGTGTGAGCGATCTCTGACACCATGACGTGTGAACGATGTCTGACTAGCAAGGCCACCAGACCCAGCGTCCCAGAGCAGAACAGTTACTATCCGTTCGCAGGAACGCAGGTAGGATGATCAAGCCAACGTTAAAGGAGGGACAATTGCTGGCACCGGGAACTTGGAATGAAAAATGTCGGCCCCATTGGGGAGCAAGCATCCCTATGCCCCTCCCGGGTGCACCCTATGCCCGTGCCCTGACCAGGGGATAAGGAGCGTTCAAAGAAGGGAAGTCATGTCTAAGCATAGTCCCCCTAGCAACAGCCGCAAGGTCGATGTGTTAAGGTGCCGAAAAGCGTGTGGGGGTGGAGTGGGGGAGGGATCAGCCTCCTGTAGTCCTCTTCTGCTCCAACACTCATGGCCTGGCCAACTATAACGGTGTTCTGACGTCATCAGAGAACCAGTTCGTCACTGTCAACCTCGCGTGACGCGAATAGCGCTATTCCTGCCTGTTGAAGAGGGAAAACGGAAGATAGGATCATTCTGGCGCAATTGTTGCGTCCGTTAGCTTTTCAGAACGGCCATTTGTCCATGTACGAGCTAGCTGCATTTTGGTGAACAAAAAGCCAGATTTTATCAACTGAGGCGCCAGGGCGGTGTCCGCAGAACGCATTTATGGAGGAATGTGGACTAAATGTTACGCATCAGTGAAGAATCCGCATGCGGACTCTGTGCCGTGTGAATAAGGGAGAACAAACGTTGTCGGGTTTCCGACACCGATCCAATGGACTGACCCTGGTTAATGAGAGGAAAAATGCATTGCTTATAAACTCCTGAATACTGCATGAACACAATGTACGGAATTCACAGTGGTATGTGCACGCAGCGGTGTGGATAATGTTAGGAACGACGACAAATTGTAATGCAAATACGCTGCTCCAAGATGGTGTTTCCCATAGTTCTTGAAGGTGAGGCATTTTCTCCAGTAGTGAACATCACGACCACCATCCTCAGTCCGAGAAAGAGGGCATGTGGACGGTGCACAAATGGCTGGCCAAACAATCATCCAGACTGGAGAATGTCAAAATTTGCCGGGATGAAAAGAGAACGGATTCATTCCCAGACAACAAATTCAAACCCAAATCACCTGGCTCAAAATACTAAGGCCGCCGTATACTTCCAACCGATTTCTACAACTATATAAATATATTGAAAATAGGCACAGCACAAGTGAAAAATCACTATTTCAGTGTGACTGGTGTAATCTGCTTCTACTCGTGCCCATCTACTACTGCATAACTACTCGTGCCCATCAGGCGGCAGACATTGGGACTATTCATCGTATCGCAAGGATAATTTACAAGGTTGTCCAGCCAGTCGCACAAACAATAGGTTACAAGGCATAACTCGTCCAACCCATTGCGCCGCTGCTGTCACTAGCTAGATAACAGGAAAAGGACACTTTTTATTTAGGGGCAATCAATATTCCGTTGGCCGCGTTCCAAGATTGGGTTTGATAGACGGAGTATAGTCTCCATTATTTGCACAAGGCATCAGAAATGCACTTTGAAAATATTAATTTTGATATCTTAACCGATATTGTCCTACCGATGAGCACATTGTCTGATCACTGGAGAGGGGGAGGGGGGCAAATTTTCCTCCAGTTAACATGCTATTCGAGTCCCTACAAGGCATGCGTTCCACAATGATATTCTCTCATCAAGCGTACGCGGAGACTACTCCGCAAGGGTGGCGGAATTTCTTGTGGCCGTGGAGGGGGGCTCATTTTGGGCCCAATATTTACCGTGCAACGTCATGGGGTTAATGCTAAGGTTTAGGGCGTCGGTAGCTCAGTGGTTAAGCTCAGCGCCTGGCATGCCAGAGGTACGGGGCTAGATTCCCCGCGATGCACGCCCTTCCTGCCAGGGTGAGAGACAGGCGACACCATATGGCCTCAGCTGCTAAGTGCTTCGCAAAACCACAACCAACCAATGCTAAGGTTCACAGATTTGGGTGGAGGAGCAACTGTTCCCTGCATCCACCCTCCCCCGGAGTCAATGCTCGAATTTTATGGTTACAGCTTGGGTTGTATTCATAAGAAGTGTGTTTGTATTACGCATACGTGTGCTAACCGTGGAACCAAACATCCGATAAAAGAAGATTATCTTCTAACGATGCAAATAATAAGCAAATATATAAATAAATGCCAAAAGAGAAAATCACTGCTGGTAGATACACTGCGGACGGAGAATCTTTCTGGTGTTTTTTGTGTTATCGTTTTCTCGAAACATCATCTAAATATTGAAAGCAACAGGTGGTCAAGTGTCACATCAGCAATGCAACAACACAGCACGCCGGCTGGTCGCCCCGCCAATGGCCGACGAGCCGGCTACCTGTCCGGAGACGAAGGCGGACACGAGCAGGCCGAGGAAGGCGACGACGACACCGCAGCAGGCGGTCCGCCGCAGGCCGACGTGGTCGGCCAGCACCCCGGACGCCGCCGACATCAGGAACGTCATCCCCGTGCAGAGCGATCCGGCCAGCGCTGAGGACGCGAGGTCACATCAGCAGGAGACATCAGGAACGTCATCCCCGTGCAGAGCGATCCAGCCAGCGCTGAGGACACGAGGTCACGTCAGGAGGAGAGACCAGGAGCGTCACCCCGCTGCAGAACTATCAGGCCACCACTGAGGGCGGGTCACATCAGGAGGAGACACCAGGAGCATCATCCTCGTGTAGAGCGATCCAGACAGTGCTGAGGGCATGAGGTCACATAAGGAGGAGACACCAGGAACGTCACCCCGGTGCAGAGTGGCTAGGCCAGCGATAAGGACAGAATTATATATATATATATATATATATTGGCTGTTCTCCTGTGTGCGGTTTGTGCAAGTGACTCCGACCCGGAAGCTCAGCCAGGGGGCCTCCCCCATAACAAAAACAAAATATACGAGATTAAACAAAGAATTGTGGGATTTGTGGGAAGAAATTGTGCGATTTGTGGAATTTGGCACCATGCCAACCCAGACATTGTCGGCGAGCATCACGTACCGAAATCGTTATCCATGTTTTTTTGGTCACCCCTTCAGAAAATCCTGGCTGCGCCGCTGCTCAGACTGGATACTAGTGTCTGATACGTGACATCTCATGTGAGCTTGTGTCACACATTTGTGTTGTTTGCTGTTTGCATGCATTGTATGTTTGGTACAAACATGGTGTGTAATGAGAAGTACCAACATGCATATCCAGTAAAAAGGTATATATTGTTATTCCTGTCACTGCAGTTTATACAAGATTGCATGTCCCAGAGCTGTTGTATGCCGTTTTGTGCATTCAAATCGGCCGATTAGTTTCCGAGCTGTGCACCTCTGATCAGCTTGACCTAATACGACCTTGACCTTCCTGCTCCTCCTCTTTCACATCTGCAGGTAAAACCTGCACAGCTGCAGCGTATGCAGCATGTGTGAATAAATCATGTCAATTGGACAGGCCCGCTTCCCATTAAAAACCGTGATATGCACGTGCATCCATCCGCTTATTCACCACCAATGCTTTGGTGCTTTGATTGATTGGTTGATTATTTGGGCTTAGGGGCGCATCAACTGCTACTGGTTATGCAGCGCCCATGCTGAGGTGCTTTGAAATTCACGCACAGCCATCAGCTTTCTGGAAGACTTGCCATTTTACAACATTTTGCAACATGTGTATGTGCACGTGTGCGTGCATACGTATGTGTGTGTGTATGTGTTTGTGTGTGTATGTGTGCATGTGTGTGTGTGGGGGGGGGGGGTGCGTGTGTGTATGTATGTGTATGTGTGTTTAATAAGCATAATATGTATGCTTGCTGAGACGATTGTAGCCATCACAAGTGTTCATGCCAGAAACGGCGTGAATGGCATAGACCCAAATCTGTCCAAAAACGATGTAGATCCTGAATGTTCTTCGATAACAGCACAAGATTGTTTCCCCATGTTACCTGAGCCAGGCATTCATCGAGGGAAGCTGAGGCCAGGTGGGGAAATGCGCCAGATTTATTTCACACATTTCAATTGAAATTTCCCGTTGCCAGCAACCCGAACGGCCTCAAGTTACCAACACATCACGATGACGCTTCAAGTGAAAGCATGCAAAGACGAAAATGAATGCATGCGCAGTTCACATGAAGTGAAACAAGAAAGTATGAGCAAAGGAAAAGAGAAGAGTCATTGCTCAGCTTCAGCTTCATTGTAAATTTGCTGTAAAGCTACATTTAGGCGCCAAGTAATCTAAGTCGGCATTGCCAACATCTCCTGCATGGGACTCTAGCTACATTTGTACTTCGAGTCATGCACTAAGCAACAAATCGGTGGCCTGGCACGACAAAAGTGCGGACCAGGCCCACAACAGACAGAGGCCTCGTGTGTCACTGAGTTGTACGATGCGCCGACGCAGATCCTTTGTTTTCGTTGGCTCGGGTAACAGAAGTCAAATACAACCCGTCGTCGAGGTTAAGTTGCAACATCGGCAATTCGTGTTTAAGACTAATGCAGAAGACCATTGCCGATACGGTGTTCTCCAATAGGCTACGATTTCGGCATGCTAAAAACTAACAGCACGCCAATTTTGAGTATAGCTTGTTGTTAGACGTAGTCTTCTTCCAGAATAAGGGATCGGAACACTAGATGTTGCCTCAAGCTGAGTCTGGACATTTTATGCCGAATTTGGGTCACATACTTCATGAAAGGAGGAACAATTTACTATTAACTGACATTATTCACAGTACCAGTGCGGCACTTTTAATGCCTTACCACATCACGCTTGGGTTAAGCAGGTAGGCTACATCTGTATATCTTGGCAATACCACACGACTGAATGGCACGACCATTCCTCTCCCATGAAGAATTACTCAGTGGCATTGCTCTCGTTCGACGTTGTTGACTGGATTATCCTGCGGTGTATGTTACAAGGAGGTTCTTCAGTGTTGTGGCGTTCGTGCGCCAAGCAGTCGTGCGGGTCATACTCCGCTGAGGCAGTCGTACGGGTCATACTCCCGTCGGGGCCGTCATGCTCCCGCTGAGGAAGTCGTGCGGGTCATACCCCGCCGAGGAAGTCATAAGCGTCATACTCCCGCCAAGGAAGTCGTGTGGGTCATACTCCCGCCAAGGAAGTCGTGTGGGTCATTCTCCCGCCGAGGAAGTCGTGTGGGTCATACTCCCGCCGAGGAAGTCGTGTGGGTCATACTCCCGCCAAGGAAGTCGTGTGGGTCATTCTCCCGCCGAGGAAGTCGTGTGGGTCATACTCCCGCCGAGGAAGTCGTGTGGGTCATTCTCCCGCCGAGGAAGTCGTGTGGGTCATTCTCCCGCCGAGGAAGTCGTGTGGGTCATACTCCCACCGACTGCCGGACCGGGATAACCGTCATTAAAACATGCTGCGGTCAGCCATGCTGATGATTTGAAGCAGCTTACAAGCACTGCATATACCTGCCGAGCACGACGTGTATACTAACATGAGAGTGGCATGTCTCAATGTAACGATGTTGGCTCTGATTTGCATCACTAGTACAGTAAAATCGGCCACGAAAACCCTCCATGCTTTAATCGGTATGGCCCAACGGGCATCTGGCTCAGTCCATCGCGTCAGCTACTGTAATGCTCGCTAAATATTACAGGTGCATAAACTGAACCCCGGGCTCCAGATATTGTTCAGTCCTGCAGAAGGATTCGTCGTGTGACTCACAGGAAATCATTGCCGATGGAACGCTAGGCCACGCGGTTTTCTTGCGCACAGCCGGCTGAATTCTACTTGCAGTGCACCTCTGCCGTGTGCCAGTAACTTCATGCCCATAGTTCCGTGTGCTTACTGGGATGTTGTATTACTTGTATTACCCACAGCTGATTCACGCTGACAACTGGCATGTGGGTGAAGTCCGAGGTCCCGCGTATGCCACGCATTTGGCTATTCTCCAACTCTGCCAGAGCCTTATCAGTACTGCTCTTTGGACTTGCAGCAACGAAATCTATGAACTTGGAACAGCGAAATTCATGGACTCGCAACGGCGAAATCTATGGACCCGTAGCAATGAAACATATGCGTCGAAAATGTTCACATTTCCTCCGCGTCGTGTTCTCTTTTCATAACTTGCTTAGAAACCGCATCGATGTGGGCACTGTTGCACACAATGCAATACTCCCTCAAGTTCTGAACCACCTGGATGTACTGGAATGCCAACAAGCCTTCAGGATTCGTCTGTGTTGACACGCATTTAAAAGCCATACATAAACGGAGAGGAGGTAGTGTTAATCAGTGCAATGATGTGGCAATGTGCTGCGAGATGACTGTATGCGGAAAGATTCCGACACAGAATCCGCATTAACACGTGATACATCTTACTGAACATGGACCCAGCACCTGACAAATAGACTACTCACAACACTTGAAGGCAGCGTTGGTGACTCCATTCTGCTCCATCTGCTGCAGGAACGCCACGTACAGCACGCCATAGCAGTTGATGATGCCGAATATGACGCCGTTGCAGAGGAAGCTGACCAGCACCACGAAATAGCCGAAGGCTCCGCGGTCCTTCTCTAGCTGCAGCGCCGCGGGGCTGGGCTGGGGCCGGGTCAAGTCGGTCAGCTTCCGCGGCGAGCCCTCGGGCGTGAGTGGGCGGGACATGTCGAGAGTGACACGGTCACGGCCACGGCCACGGTCAGCCGTCTGCGGGGGCATCGAGAGCACGCCGCGGTGGTGGTCCGCTGGCCGCCGCTCCGCTCCGAAGATAGCTCCGGCGGCGACTGGTCGATGGCGCCAGCGCAGGCGTCCGACGGCCGGCCAGCACTGTCGGCCGGCCGCCCTGGGCGACCGGCCGGCGGCGGGGGCGGGGGCGGCGGCGGCGGCGGCGGCGCCCACCAATCTCGGTCAGGCAGCTGATCGGCGCGCCCTGATCGAAGTTTCGGCTATGGCTATGATGTCGGCGGCGGAAGGAGCCACCGATCCGAATGGCGGTCCCAGTCGAACTCCGCACCAATTTGGCTGTGATCGCGTCGCGCGCGGGCGTTCGGTCTGGGGATCCTCGAGCCACTCGCCCTGGAATTGGGCTCAAGGCACGCGGTGCCGGAGTGCCGGTCAGACACACAAGAGTGCCAGTTCCAGAGACTCAGAGGCAGACTACCGGTCAAATTCTCCCTCATCGGTACGCTTACTTCGACCGCAGCTATGGTCACTGCACGGTCTCACCTGGACGCCTTTGTGTCGGTTTTATGGCTCATCAGTTGCCCGGCTCGCGCCGCCCACCAATGTCAGACCACCGTTAACACACTATTTATTAGTATCGCCAACAGGAAACGATACACTGATGGCGGTGAGGAGGGGGTCCCACCTCGGTAGTTAGTTAATGACCGTCAATAACAGAACGTCATGAGGGGGTGTCCCACCCCGGTAGTTAGTTAATGGCCGTCAATAACAGAACGTCATGAGGAGGGGGGGTGTCCCACTCCCGTAGTTAGTTAATGGCCGTCAATAATATAACGTCATGAGGAGGAGGGGGGGGTGTCCCACCCCTGTAGCCAGTTAATGGCCGTCAATAACAGAACGTCATGAGGAGGGGGGTGTCTCACCCAGGTAGTTAGTTAATGGCCGTGAAGAACAGAACGTCATGAGGAGGGGGGTGGTTGTCCCACCCCGGTAGTTAGTTAATGGCCGTCAAGAACAGAACGTCATGCTGAGGGGGGGGGGTCCCACCCGGTAGTTAGTTAATGACCGTCAATAACAGAACGTCATGAGGAGGGGGGGGGGGAGGGGTGTCCCACCCCGGTAGTTAGTTAGTGCCCGTCAAGAACATAACGTCATGAAGAGGAGGGGGGGGGGGGGTCCCACCAGGTAGTTCGTTAGTGACCGTCAATGACGTCATGAGCCAAACTGAACAAGTCACCACAACTTAACAAACTTCGCGGTGATTGGTTACATCATTACTGCACAGTGACCAGACCGGTGACCAGTGCACAGTGGCCAATGCACAGTGACCAGTGACCAGTACACAGTGGCCAATGCACAGTGACCAGTGACCAGTACACAGTGACCAGTGACCAGTGCACAGTGACCAGTGCACAGTGACCAGTGACCAGTGCACAGTGACCATTGCTGCACAGTGACCAGCTTAGTGATCACTTCAGACATAGGCGGCAATATAAACATGGGAACGAATCGCTAGACGTTCATTACCTCACAATAAGCGAGGCCATCTCTGGCGGTGTGGGCCACTGAGGGAGCGGAACACCTGTCAGTGTTGGCTGGTGCAGCACTGCTGCCCCACAGCTGACTTATGCCTGCTGCTCCGCGCCGCCCCACTCGAGGCCGCACCACAGCTCTAGCGTCATCCGCACGCTACCATTCGCCACGCATCGTCATATGCAATGTACCGAAGAAGTCTGCGCGATCGGGAATTTTCGAGGCATGGGAAGGAAATTGACGCCTATACGACAGAAAATCCGTATATTAAGTACAGAAGATATTTGCATTAAACATGCTTTATTGACCAAGACAAGAAGCACGGCATCCGGCGTTCAGCAGATTCTCACCAAAATTCAGCGATATCGCATGCTGATGCTTCGGTAGAGCCAAGGCGAAAGCCAGGAGCTAATGCAGTGCAGTATTACAGTGCTTCAGCAGGTAATTTCAGGGTATCAGTAATGCAGTGCTTCAGCAGGCAATTGTGGGGTATCAGTAATGCAGTGTTTCGCCAGGCAATTGTGAGGTATCAGTAATGCAGTGCTTCAGCAGACAATTGTGAGGTGTCAGTAATGCAGTGCTTCAGCAGGCAATTGTGAGGTATCAGTAATGCAGTGCTTCAGCAGACAATTGTGAGGTATCAGTAATGCAGTGCTTCACCAGGCAATTGTGGGGTATCAGTAATGCAGTGCTTGAGCAGACAATTGTGGGGTATCAGTAATGCAGTACTTCAGCAGGCAATTGTGAGGTATCAGTAATGCAGTGCTTCAGCAGGCAATTGTGAGGTATCAGTAATGCAGTGCTTCAGCAGACAATTGTGGGGTATCAGTAATGCAGTGCTTCACCAGGCAATTGTGGGGTATCAGTAATGCAGTGCTTCAGCAGACAATTGTGGGGTATCAGTAATGCAGTACTTCAGCAGGCAATTGTGAGGTATCAGTAATGCAGTGCTTCAGCAGGCAATTGTGAGGTATCAGTAATGCAGTGCTTCAGCAGACAATTGTGGGGTATCAGTAATGCAGTACTTCAGCAGGCAATTGTGAGGTATCAGTAATGCAGTGCTTCAGCAGGCAATTGTGAGGTATCAGTAATGCAGTGCTTCAGCAGACAATTGTGGGGTATCAGTAATGCAGTACTTCAGCAGGCAATTGTGAGGTATCAGTAATGCAGTGCTTCAGCAGGCAATTGCGGGGTATCAGTAATGGTGCTGGGTATGCGGCTTCAGCAGGCAATTGTGAGGTATCAGTAATGCAGTGCTTCAGCAGACAATTGTGGGGTATTAGTAATGCAGTACTTCAGCAGACAATTGTGGGGTATCAGTAATGCAGTGCTTCAGCAGGCAATTGTGGGGTATTAGTAATGCAGTGCTTCAGCAGGAAATTGCGGGGTATCAGTAATGATTGGATGTGATATAATTTTGGCGAAGCATTCGGAGCTGGATTGGATTTATGGTTTATCTCGAAGCAGAAGCTCTGCTTGTTGTAACCAAACATTTTTTAACAGATCGGATTTGGATTGCCGTTTTGGTTTTCAATGGATTCTGATTGGATTTGGATTGACCTTCACAGATCTGAATTGAAATAGATCATTGACTGACTTGAAATAGATCAAGGAATCCTAATCTATGCTAAATTCTACTTCTGACTGATTACTATCAAAACAAGCATAATGAGACTTAAATATGCAAGACGCATTGCATTACGGTATATTAAATGACATTACAGAAGAGCAAGTGAAGGTCAAGGTCAAGGTTAAAGTTGGTTGCACAGCCTGTTGCAATGCAGTATTAAATAAACCATGGTCATGTTAAGCACCTACTTACACTTGGCGAATGCATGCAAAGCATTGGCAGCACATCTGCACATTAGAGTGGGTCGACCAAAAGGCTTAGCATTTGCTTGGTGAAATTATCACGGGATAGATCACAATGAGCTTACATGACCCTTTTGGTATATTTTCAAAACGTGTTTGGAGGAAATTTCCCGAAATTGACATTTTGAGTAGCCCACATGACTTTCCATAAATGGTGCAAGTTTCATGTCTGTACGGCTTATGCTTTTGACGCTATTCAGCTTACTTATGTCAGCCGATCGCGCTGTCATCTGTGGAGCGAAAATGTAAACACTTGAAAACAAACTAGCTCTCTTTTTTACTTCAAATACGGTGAATGACTGCAGAGGATAAAAAATGCAAACGAAGCAACAGGCCAATTAGGGGGACAGTCGCGTATTGCTTCACCGCGGCGTCTGGTGTACGGTGTCCGGTCTCTCCCTCCTGTCGTCTGGTGTGTGGTGTCCCGTGTCTCCCTCCGGTCGTCTGGTGTACGGTGCCCGGTGTCTCCCTCCTGTCGTCTGGTGTACGGTGTCCGGTGTCTTCCTCCTGTCGTCTGGTGTACGGTGTCCGGTGTCTCCCTCCTGTCGTCTGGTGTACGGTGTCCGGTGTCTCCCTCCTGTCGTCTGGTGTATGGTGTCCGGTGTCTCCCTCCTGTCGTCTGGTGTACGGTGCCCGGTGTCTCCCTCCTGTCGTCTGGTGTACGGTGCCCGGTGTCTCCCTCCTGTCGTCTGGTGTACGGTGCCCGGTGTCTCCCCTCCCGTCGTCTGGTGTACGGTGCCCGGTGTCTCCCTCCTGTCGTCTGGTGTACGGTGCCCGGTGTCTCCCTCCTGTCGTCTGGTGTACGGTGCCCGGTGTCTCCCTCCTGTCGTCGGGACTGTCGTGTCTCCCCCGGTCGTCTGGTGTACGGTGCCCGGTGTCTCCCTCCTGTCGTCTGGTGTACGGTGCCCGGTGTCTCCCTCCTGTCGTCTGGTGTACGGTGCCCGGTCTCTCCCTCCTGTCGTCTGGTGTACGGTGTCCGGTATCTCCCTCCTGTCGTCTGGTGTATGGTGTCCGGTGTCTCCCTCCGGTCGTCTGGTGTACGGTGCCCGGTGTCTCCCTCCTGTCGTCTGGTGTACGGTGCCCGGTGTCTCCCTCCTGTCGTCTGGTGTACGGTGTCCGGTGTCTCCCTCCTGTCGTCTGGTGTACGGTGTCCGGTGTCTCCCTCCTGTCGTCTGGTGTACGGTGTCCGGTGTCTCCCTCCTGTCGTCTGGTGTATGGTGTCCGGTGTCTCCCTCCTGTCGTCTGGTGTACGGTGTCCGGTGTCTCCCTCCGGTCGTCTGGTGTACGGTGTCCGGTGTCTCCCTCCGGCCGTCTGGTGCATGTTGTCCGGTATCTCCCTCCTGTCGTCTGGTGTACGGTGACCGGTGTCTCCCTCCTGTCGTCTGGTGTACGGTGTCCGGTGTCTCCCTCCGGCCGTCTGGTGCATGTTGTCCGGTATCTCCCTCCTGTCGTCTGGTGTACGGTGACCGGTGTCTCCCTCCTGTCGTCTGGTGTACGGTGTCCGGTGTCTCCCTCCTGTCGTCTGGTGTACGGTGTCCGGTGTCTCCCTCCTGTCGTCTGGTGTACGTTGTCCGGTGTCTTCCTCCGGCCGTCTGGTGTACGGTGCCCGGTGTCCCCCTCCACTCGCTCCCAAACACCAGATCACTGAGATACCCCGCGGCACGCACAACTGAGTCAGCTTGTTTCTGTCGTTAGCACAATGGACCTTCAGCGATCAATCTGAATGGTCGAGTCGTATGGCACATCCAGTGTCATTCCATAGCTCGTTGACCGCAACGCAGTTGCTGCGATCTGGACTGGTATGAAGTGGCCCGAAAGGTGAAAAATATGTGCAACACGTAAACACGAACAACAGCTTGTTGTTTACACAACACGAGACGCGACTGAATATCCTTTACTGGGGCAGCTTGCGGCATTAAAGATGATATGTCGCTCTCATGCAAGGATGTGAATTGTTGTGAAGACACGGTTTTCGGTGAATCAGCGTCAGTGGCGCAGCTAAGTGGGCCGGGGGTCGGCCCCTCCCTCTTAGCAACCAAAAATTAACTAGATCAAACAGGAAATCTTTAGATTTTCACTTCGCAAAAACATAAATATTCGGCGCACGAAGCGCTCCGAAAACATTCTCTGTTTCATTAAATTTCCCTTCAGTCGCCTCCCCCCCCCTTACGAAATCCTGGCTGCACCCCTGATCAGTGTTCTGGAGAACTTATTTTGCCGAAAGAAGCTATGGAAATAACCTGTTACCATGTTACGCAACTCTGGACAATGGAGAGCATGCCAATCGCCACAGAAATCCGCGTCACCCAGCTGCACAAAAGTCTGTCACAAACGGAACACAACACACCACAAAATAAGGGATGGGTCGATATGTACCCATGCAAAAAGTACCTCAGCTTGCTCATGTTAATAGTAGGCACCTACCTACCTAGGTAGGTACCTGGCCTGCCTGCCTAGGTACCTATTTATTCACATTCTGCAATGATCAAACCAACAAACCAACCAACTTGGCTCTCTTCCGCCGTGTCCGACAGAATCCTAGTATTTCCAGGCTATAAACTAGTGCGTCGTGACCGTCCGGCCCAGTCGGGCCGCGGCCGTCCAGCTGCTGCAGCCCGAGGCGGTGGCGTCGCCATCCTATGTAAGGAAAAATTCAATATGAAGCTGCTGCCTATATCAAGTACCGGTTCGTCCTGCGAGACGCTGTGGGTGTCTGTGAGTGGCGGGGGACGCCGTGCTGTCACTGTGGGGGTGGTTTACCGCCCGCCATCGGAGCCCGTATCTGACGGCCTGGACGAGCTACAAGACCAGCTGCGTGCCGCCATCAGTCTCGGCAAGCCAACCTTTTGCCTGGGCGATATGAACATCAACCTTCTTCGTTCCGACTGCCCCGGTGTTCGTCGCTACGGACAGGTGCTGCAGGATCTCGGCCTCTCTCAGCTTGTCCGGCAGCCGACCCATCTGTGGCCGACGGCAACACTGCTGGACCATATCATCACCAATGTCCCGGATATTGAGTCGGCCATTCAGCTGCCGCTCGTACCGATTGCTGACCATCTGACAATAATTGTGCGCGTGCCCTACCGCGGGCTGCGGTGTCGCCGGGCGTCCTTCACCTATCGCCCCTGGCGCAAGATTAACTGGGACGCCTTGTGCCTTCATTTCTTGCAGGCGGACTGGAGCAGTATGTACCGGGCAGCGGGGGTGGACGCGAAACTAAAGGAGTTCATGCACTTGTGGCATGTGGCGGTGAACGTGTATTGTCCCCTCAAGACCGTCCACCCCCGCCGGGCATGTTGCCCGTGGGTAGGTGACAGTCCGTACCTGCTGCAGCTCATGCGTGACCGTGACCAGGCTTTTCAGTCTTGGCGGAGCTATCGCACGGATTATTACTTGGTAGCTTATCGGAGGCTGCGAAACCGTGTGAAATGTGCGTTTGCAAAAGCCAGGCGTGACTTTGTGTGTGCGCAAATGCTGACAGACCGTGCCAATTTCTGGCGCCACATCCGGGACTTTGCGCTCCGACCGGCCGGGGAGGGGAGGGGGCCGTGAGGGGCCTGGCAGCGACGGTGGCGGACGAATTAAATCGTCACTTTGCTTCCGTGGGCCCACGCATTGCCGCTGATCTCGTTGCTGGCAACCGCGGCGTTCCACTCATCCCTCCGCGACCACCTTGTGTGACTACCACCGGCCTCCGGCTACACCCGGTGACCCTGCCCGAACTATTCAGAGCCATATGTGAGATGTCTTCGTCGAAAGCGGTTGGCGTCGATGGCGTACCACTGCACGCTCTCCGCAACTGTTTTCCGGTTCTCGGGCCTCACCTACTTCACATCATTAACACTTCTGTCGTCTCCTGCGTGTTCCCTACCTCGTGGAAAACTGCTTCGGTTGTTCCACTTCACAAATCTGGGCCTCGCGATGTCGCCAGTAACTTTCGTCCAATCTCTATTTTGCCAGTCTTATCCAAGTTATGTGAAAAAGTAGTATGTATCCAGCTGTCCTCTTATCTAGTCACTAATCACATTCTTTCCTCCTCCCAGTATGCATACAGGCCATGCCATTCGACGGAGGACGCCCTGGTGGACGCTGTCGAGTGGATCACACGTCGTGTCGACACTGGTCACATCGCTTCGGTCATCTCAATCGACCTAAGCAAAGCATTCGACAGCGTCGACCATGATATCCTCCTGCGGAAGCTGCAGTGGTACGGCGTCGACCCGAGGTGGTTTGACAGCTACCTTACTGACCGGCGGCAGGTGGTGAGGGGCGGCTCTTTATCCCTTCCGCTATCCCATGGTGTTCCTCAGGGGTCCCTGGTTGGTCCCTTGCTGTTCAGCATCTTCATGAATGACCTGCCAGCATACCTTCCATACGGACGTCTGGTATCATATGCCGACGACACCCAGCTGCTAGACTCTGCACATCCTGATGAATTACCCGTTCTTAAATCCCGGCAAGAGAACACCATCCTTGCTATTCAGTCTTACTTCACATCCAACTCCTTGAAGATGAACCCCACTAAAACTACCCTACTGCTTGTCGGCACGACCCAATCCCTAAAAAAAGCCACATCCTACCAACTCAACATTGGCAGTCACGTCCTAACCCCCTCGCCATTCGTGAAGATGCTGGGAGTCATCATTGACCGCACCCTATCCTGGGAGGAGCACATATCCCAAAAAGTGCAACTCCACCTTGTTCTGTCTCCACAATATCCGTCACCATCTCACACCCGAAGCACGCAAACTCCTAATTCAGTCTCACGTCTTTCCATACATCCTATACTGCCTCACTGTATGGGGCGGGGCTGCCCAATGTCACCTTGGACGAGTGCAGAAGGCGATCAACTTTGGGGCTAGGATCGTCGTAGGGGCTCGTCGTCGTGATTATATCTCGCCGACAGTGGCAACGCTGGGCTGGCGCAGTGTCCGTGACCTCATCACCCACCGCGACAACATCGCCGTGTTCAGAGCCCTGAATGATCCGCGAGCCCCCGAGGCGATCCGTTCTCTGTTCCGCCGGCGGTCGGATGTCTCCCGGCGCTCCACTCGTGCGACGGTGGCTAGGGCACTGGAGCCACCGCCTTTCCGCCTCAGCATGTCACGTAGAACCTTCTCCTTCCGGGCAGCCTCGGCCTGGAACCTACTGCCGCCGGCCACTTCCGCTTCTCGGACACGGGGCGAGTTCGTCGCGATGCTGAACAACGTCTTATAAATTGACTTCACGTGTTCGGTTTTCCCCTGTATACTGTTGTCTTGCCGCTTTCATTTTTGCTCATGTTTGTGAAATGTATCTGACTGTATTCTGACACAAACCAAATATTAATCCATTTTATGGAATCGGTTTGTTAAATCTCGCAAATACAAACTAAAATATATAATGCATATTTTCCTAGATTAGGTAATTAGCTAAATATACATATCTGGATCGAGATGTTCACATGCACTGACTCATACCACTGCCCAGCATCTATTAAAGAAAGAACTGCACGTGAGTACCGCGTCCTGCGTAATAAGCCTGCCGTAAGACATTTATGAATGAAATAGAGAAAGAACTGTTTGGTAATCATTCTACTTGGTAACCAGTGACACTTATTAGGCTTAGAGGAGATATGTACTACATTTTCATTGAAATAAATTGAATAATTTCGCTTATGCATCATGCAATTATTTTTGAATGCACAGACAATTGTGTATAAAATAGATCTATCTACGTTGTGCTTCCGAGCAGTTTTTGAATGAGGTATACATGGTGTCCTAACAACAAGTTCTTGTTTTCCACACACCTGTTACATTACTTGACTATGGTACATGAACTTTAGCCTTATGAATAGTATGTTGAATGGTTTTGTAAAGCAAATCGCTGCTACCATTTCAACATTAATTCTCCATTAATATTATCCATATTCTCCATTAATTGCTAGGCACCTCCGGTCTAGCCATGTAGTCGTCCGAGTCGGGTGAGAGGGAAGGCAAGCATATTGTTGTAATAAATTTGGTGAACTACCTACCTTGTTACGTAGGCCCTACAACTAGGTTCTAACACCTACCTACCGTGGAAAATAAAATATTTAACCCATTCTTGAATATAATCTCAGATGACCTTGCCCTTACGTATTCTCATTTTGAACGCGTTCGAGATAATTGTAATTTCTATGATGTTCAAGATATCGGGAGGCAAGTTGAAATTGGTCCCGACTTCAACTTAGAAAGAAACATAAATATTCTCCATTTGAATGCAAGGTCCACAGTAAATAAATTTGATGAGCTCAATATCTTCCTAAGCCAACTGAATCACAAATGGAGCTTTATATGTATTTCTGAAACCTGGCTATCAAAAGAAAATGAACAGAAATTTAACTTAGACGATGAAGATTATGAACTATTCTCCCAAAGCAGGGAACACAAAATGGGGGGAGGGTCTGCAATCTATTCCTTGAAATCTCTAAAAGCAAAACAGGTCTATCCATTTGATTTTCTTGCTGCTGAAGCTGAATGTGTTTTTCTCCAAATAGAATTGAGTAATAAACAAGCTATTTTGATATGCCAGATCTATCGTGCACCTGGTCATCATGCACAATTTTTGTCAGAATTTGAAGAGTGCTTAACAACAATAAACCATTTGAACATGCCGACCTACATCATTGGAAATTTAAATGCTGACCTGTTATCAATTCCAAATGATCATTTTGCAGACTCATTTTCATGTCTATGTGCTCTCATGGTTTTCTTCCTCTAATATCAAAGGCAACTCGTGTATGTGATTCATCATGCACATTAATTGACAATATTTTCTGTAATGATGTATCAAAAATACAACTGTCTGGCATCATTAAATCTGATTTCTCTGATCACTTCTCTATTTTTACAACATCAGAATTTACAGTTCAAAAACCAATCAATGCAAAAAGAACAAAAACTGCGTTTGTCTTTCACAAAATGGACAGCCTGAGGATCATCTGACCAATGAACTTCAAGGAATTTTTGATGAAAATGATCCTGAAGAGGCATACAGCAGCTTAATTAATGCATACAAAAGTGGGATTGATAAATTTACATATATTCAAGTCTTATCAAGAAAAACAGCCTCCATAAAACCATGGATTTCACCTGCAATACGATGTTCAATCAATCAAAAGCAAATATTATTTAATCACAAACTTAAATATCAAACTGCTGAAAGCAAGAAAAAATATAACAAGTATAAAAATACACTGATTGCAATAATTAGAAAGGCAAAAATACTTCATTATGAGGCTGAATTTGACAAACATCAAAATAATCCAAAAGAGACATGGAAAATGCTTCACCAGATACTGAGTCAAACTCCTTCCAAACATAATATCCCTGAAAAAATGAACACAGATACAGACATCACTCTCGAAAATGATGCAGCTACAGCTGAAGGATTCAATAAATATTTCACAGAAATTGCACCAAAATTGAGAGAGCAGATTCCTCAAAACAACACCAATGCTTTATAATACATACATACGTACCCAGATATATCAATGGCACTATTAACAGTAACAGAAAACAATTTAGATACAGTGATTGCTTCTTTAAAAAATGTTGGGTCAGGAATTGATGGAATAAATTCTAGGATATTTAAACAATCATATAGGTCAATATTACCACACTTAACCCATGTCATTAACCTATGCCTGAATAGTGGGATCTTCCCCAAGCCACTTAAAATAGCTGTTGTCAAACCCATCTACAAAGAAGGTGACCCAGCAACATTTTGTAACTACCGACCAATTAGTATTCTTCCATATAAATAAAAAATATTAGAAAAGATCATCTATAATCAACTCTTGGAACATTTCACACTACACAACCTACTTTCTGATAAACAATTTGGTTTCAGAAAAGGTATGTCCACATATATGCCTCTTATCTTAGTACAGAACTTGATCACCAAAGGGTTTGAAAATAATGAATATGTTGTCGGAATTTACCTTGATTTGAGAAAGGCATTTGATACTGTTGACAGGGAAATATTATGTGCAAAATTGGAAAAATATGGTGTGAAGGGAAATGCAATTAAAATGTTACAGTCATATCTATCAGGAAGAACTCAAGCTACCACAATCAATAACAGCACCTCTGCTTTCAGAAAAATTGAAATGGGTGTACCACAGGGCTCAATTCTAGGCCCCTTACTCTTTATAATATACATAAATGATCTTGTAAATTTGGATGTAGAATGTCAGACATTTCTATATGCTGATGACACGGCTATTTTTTTCAAAAGCACTGACCCTAAAGAGCTTCAAAACAAAATAAAAAATGTCTTGCCAACAATTTCACAATGGCTGCATTCAAATCTTTTGTCATTAAATGAAACCAAAACTGTATACCAGTTGTATAACAATCACAAAACGAATATTGATATTGAGATCAAATTTAATGGGATTGCTATTTTGCATCAAAATCCAGTGAAGTACCTTGGTGTATACATAGATGAAAATTTGAAATTTGCATCCCATATCAGCAGTGTCTCAAACATAATAAGTCGTAACATAGGAATAATATCAAAAACAAAATATCTCCTAAGCAAAAATCACCTCTTAAAATTGTATAATGCATTAATTCTCCCATATATAAATTATTGCTGTTTTCTCTGGGGTACAAACTATGCTAATCAGACACACAAATTATCCTTGCTTCAGAAAAGAATGATGCGCATTATTGAGGGTGTATTTCCCCCTCAGAGTGCAAACCCTATCTTTAAGAAATACAAAATTTTAAAAGTCCAAGATATAGCAAAACTTCAGATGTTGCTTATTATGCAAAAATCATTTATAATCAGCTGCCTCATTCTATTAGACCTCTTTTCACGGAATCTCTGAATACCCCATATTCCACAAGGTTACAAGACCACTTCCAACACTGCTATTCAAACAAAAATTATCGTCTCTTCAACATTGAATGTTTTGGACGTAAGCTTTGGAATATTATCATAGCAAAACATTTTCTGTATACAGAGATACCAAATTCTAAGATTGTTCTAAAAAATCACAAAGGCATACTTCTTGAGAAAATACTAAAGACTCATGCATTCACTGTCTGTTGAATATCAGGGGAATACACATGTATGTATGTATGTGTGTGTGTGCGTGTGTGTGTGCGTGTGTGTGTGTGTGTGTGTGTGTGTGTGTGTGTGCGCGTGTGCGTGTGCGTGTGCGTGTGTGTGTGCGTGCGCGTGCGCGTGCGTGTGCGTGTGCGTGTGCTTAACCATATATAGAAGCTGAAAAACACCCAACCATAGTTCCTCCCACATTCCAGTAGCGCAACCAGGGGGGGCCAAGGGGCCATGGCCCCCCCCGAAATTTTTTGGGGCCCGCTCCGAGCCAGGGGCCCGCGAAGCGGGTCCCTGGCTCGGAGTGGGCCACCCTACTCAGAGCCCTGGCTAGGGGCCCGCGAAGCGGATCTGTGGCTCGAATCAGGGGCCCTTTGAACCAACTGAAAATCTGGGGGCCCATTTTAACCAGGGCCCGCCTCGAACCGGGGCCCCTGATAAAGGAAAAGTGCTTTTATTTCTGCGAAGTTTTACAAACATAGGGGCCCGCTCAAAAGTAAGTGCATGTTTTCCGCAGACTTTTTTAAAACATGAGGGGGGCCCGCTTGCGAGGGGGCCCGCTCTCCAACCCTGGCCCCCCGAACTGAAATCCTGGTTGCGCCACTGCCACATTCCACCCAGCAACAAGCTTATGCTTAGCTGGGTGGAGTTGTGGGAGGAGCCTAAGTAAAAATAAATGCATTTAAAATCAGGAGTGCTCACTAACCATCTCGTCACAACCAGCTACTAACATTATAGTTTAGGCCTTAACTTCTTTTTGGGATGGATCTAGGGCCAGTCATATGCCTCCTTTGGGTATGACTACTTACAGCATTCTTTATTGCTAGTTTTATTGCTCTAACACTGGGTGCTTTTATGCTCGTTTATTTGTTTTCCATCTCTTAGCTGGGAGTGCCGTGACTTTACTGTTTATTTTATGGTGTTAACGTAAGGTGCTTGCAGTCGTTGGGTAAGGGAGGGGGCACTCCTGGTCACGTGATCTTGGGTGGCGGACCGAAAAAAAAAAAAATTATATTATATATATTATATATATATATATATATATATATATAAATATGGGAAATGACCATGGTTTGCTCACCTTTTGACGTGACCAGGTGTAGGTGCAGCAGCTCAGCAGTGTGCACATGTCCGGGAGCCGATAGAGTCCAAGACTAAGCAATATATTTTATAATTGATCAAAGGACTACATGTCAAATACATCACGAATCAGTCAACAGGACTGTCACCGATCAGAGACGAAGAGCTCAAGGCAAACAGGAGCGGGAAGCAGCACAGCAACGCGAACGTCACGGGGAACCACGCGATCTTGCTGACCCTGTGGACCTAGCTGCAGATGGTAAGCGAGGTGTCAAGGGACCATATGGTACATTTATCGTCATACTGCTGTAAAAATAGAAATAATAAATTTGATAACTACTTGCCTCCAAATACCACCGAGAAATACACTTATTTTTTACCCGCAACAGTTATTAGCGGGACAGTCACCCGAATCAGAAGTTTCAGATACATCGCCAACGGGTCGCCTGGAAAACCAGAGCCTCCCCACTGATCAAAACTCAGACAACCTTAGGAATATGGCATTGGCAATCGCAACAGATAAATGTGATTCATCTATTGTGCAGCCGCTGCCATAGCGAGCGGCTTTCAAGTAGATATTGGTAGAATAGTCCCGGATAGCACTACGTATGTAGGCGACCACAAAACAAGTCAACATTCCGTCTTGCCCTTTCAACTTGTTTTGTGAGACGTGAGGAGGAAACGAAGAGAACAACTGCAACTTTTGACTCAGAACTATCGGCATTATATCCTGACGGGCGTAAAGGTACATCGTACGTCAAGATAGGTGAGCCACAGGAGGAGGCATGCTCTTCAACGAGCATAATAATGCAACAAGTGGAGCACATCGCTGCAGTAGCGGAGTCCGGCGAGTAATATTCAGCACACTTCACACCATCGAAGGGCGTGGGACATATCTAAGGAACCTCAATTTGTGGCCGACGAATTCAGAGGCGATATAGGGGAGACTGGGTCTAGTTGAGTCACGGGACGGTTGATACAGCAGTGTTTACTCCAAAAGGATGAAGCCGGTTTCCATGGCTACCACACATGCTGCTGCTGGCACACTGTTCTCGGGGAAAAAACAAACGCAAGTCCTTTCGACGCAAGGCTGCGGAATGGTGGCGATGTGGCATGTTTCTGGAGCGAAAGTATAATTTCAATATCTGTGATTCGCCATTAATTTCTAATTCGCGCCCACTTGCTAACCTACTTCGTATATGTTATCATTACCACGTTCTCTTAGCTTTGCAACTGTGAAATACTTTCATCGTTTGCCTCTACACTGTACTCGCAATGTTGCATAACATGTTGCAGCCTACACCAGAAAACCTGTGGGGAAAATTGATACAGCCTTCATCAACTTAATCAGCCTGAATCAACATCAGCCTTTAGCAACGTTTCGTGGGCTGCTAATGGAATACAATAACCATATAATTGTATATTTGTATTAAGGTGCTTGCTAAAACTGTTTCGAGATGATCTTATTCAATATTTCTAGGGGCATTTCTCACCATGCGGAAAACACAGAACGAAGGAAAATGTACAACTACGGAATGAACGTTTGCGCCTTCCATAAACGACACAAACCAATTGGCAATTGGCATTGCCATCTCAGGGATATGTCAATAGTGACAGCATAGGCAATAGAACCTCACAGTCAGCAAATAGGGGTAGCAGTAGATCAAGGGGGCAGAGTGGTGGCTCATCCAGAGATGATAGAGCTACTCAACATACAAAAGCCAAAGATGGTCATGGAACTTTTGTTAAGTGTATGATGCTTAATGCTCAGAGCATTCGATCCAAATTTGATGAGTTCAAGTGTTATGTTGCTGAGGAGAAACCAGATTTTGTTTGCATTACTGAGGCATGGGTCAGTGAGGGATATTTTGGGGATAACTTGCAGGACTATGAGATCCAGGGATACAATATGTTTTCATGCAATAGGGGTCCAGCAGTGAAAGGGGGTGGTGTAATGCTCTATGTGAATAGCTTATACAGTTCTCAAAAAGTAGTAGATGGGGTGAAAAATGTGTCTGTGGAGTCCATTTGGCTTGATGTTGCTGTGGGAAAAGGCAACAACAATAAACTGAGGATAGGAGCTTTGTATCGATCAGGAACCTTGCCACATTCTCAGCAACTGGAGCTTGATAAGGTGATTTGTGAGGAAATCAGTAGAAACTTTCAGAGGAAATGCCTTATTCTTGGTGACTTTAATCTAAAAGGATATGAAAATGTTGGTGTTGGCTCCCCATCATGTAAACTGTTTAGGAAATGCCTTGAAGAGGACTTGTTCTTACACCAGTTTGTAATGGAACCAACCAGGCAGGGCTCATTCTTGGACCTTGTCTTCTCAGATTTAAGTGATTTAGTTCAAGACTTGACTGTAGGAGAAACTCTGGGAAGAAGTGACCATAACATAGTGAGATTCAAGGCACAGGTATCAGGGACAATCAAGGATAATTTGGCAAAGATTCCAAATTTTAACAGGGCAGACTTTGCCTGCATGAGAGAGGCTTTAAGTGCCATAAAATGGGAAGAAGAATTCTTTGATTTAAATGCCTGTGAAATGTGGGAAAAGTTCAAATCCTACTTGAGAGAAATTCAGATTAGACATGTCCCCCAAAAGCAAAGGCGCAAAAGAAGGGTAGGAAAGCCAGCATGGCTTACACCAGATGTGATGAAAGCAATTAAGGCTAAGAAAGGTGCATTTAGAGTATTTAAGGAGGCTTCAAATATCGTAAATCTAAGGTCGTATCAAGAATCTAGAGACGCTGTGAAGCAGAAAATCAGAGCAGCAAAGCGAGCAAAAGAATTGGATTTGGCTAGGAACTGTAATGGGGACAGTAAAAAGTTCTTTAGTTTCTACAAGCTAAGTAAAGTTTCAAGCACAATTGGTCCACTGGATGTAAATGGGACTATATTGAGTGAGGATAGTGAGATGGTTGAGGAGCTGAGCAAGCAGTTTAAATCAGTGTTTACAGTGGAGGATGTGACTAATCTGCCAACCGTGAACCACAGTTCAGTGACAGGCGATCAGATACACGATGTTGATTTCATTGATAGTGATATTGTTTTCAATTATATCAGAAAAATAAAGACAAACAAGGCAGCAGGACCCGATGGAATTTATGCTAGGGTATTGCGGGAAGCTAAAAGGAAGTGGCAATTCCACTTAGTATAATATTTTGTAGATCAGTTTCGCAACATGAAATTCCAACAGATTGGAAAAGGGCAAATGTAGTTCCTATTTTCAAGAAAGGAGAAAGAGGGAAAGTTGAAAACTATAGGCCAGTAAGCCTCACATCCCTAGTCTGCAAGGTACTCGAATCAATTATCAAGGATAGAATAGTTAGTTTTCTGGAAGGAAACAAATTGATTCAAGATACTCAACATGGGTTTAGAAAAGGGCGATCGTGCCTCACAAATCTCTTGGACTTTTTTGAATTTTGCTACAGAACAATTTGATCAGGGAAATCAGGTTGATGTAGCATATCTTGACTTTAGTAAGGCCTTTGACAAGGTACCCCATAAACGGTTAATGATGCAGCTTCAGGTCCATGGTATTGCAGGTAGCATCCTAAAATGGATAGAGTTGTGGCTTTCAGATAGACAGCAGAGAGTGATGCTAAATGGTACAAAGTCATCATGGCAAAATGTTCTTAGTGGAGTCCCCCAGGGGTCGGTACTGAGGCCACTATTGTTCATTATATATGTGAATAGCATTGAATGTGGCCTAAGCAGTAAGGTTTTGAAATTTGCGGATGATTTGAAGATCTTTAGGGCAATAACAGGGCAAAATGAGCAGGTTTTGCTGCAGAAAGACTTAGACGAGCTAGTGAAGTGGTCCGAAAAATGGCAAATGAAGTTTAATTTTGATAAGTGCAAAGTCATGCATGTAGGTAGGCTGCATATGAAGGCTCCATACTTGATGGGTGGCCAAGTACTATCTGTGACTCAGCAGGAGAAGGACTTAGGTGTTATTTTGAACACAAAATTGGGGGCATCAGAACAGACCAAAGAAGCCAGGAAGAAGGCACTAAGAATGCTTGGGGCAATACAGAGGAATGTGTCATACAAAAGTGAGGAGGTCATCAGGAAGCTTTACTGTGCATATGTCAGGCCACATTTGGAATACTGTGTCCAAGCTTGGTCCCCTAGTTATGAGAAAGATTGTTGGCTTTTAGAGAGAGTACAAAAGAGGGCAACAAAAATGGTTAATGGTATAGGCAACCTGGAATATGAGGAAAGACTGAAGAAATTGAACATGTTTTCACTTAGATATAGAAGGCTGAGAGGAGATCTCATGGAGGTTTTTAAATTTGTTCATGGTCAGGAACAGGGATATCTCAGGGAAATGTTTGAATTTAACAGAAATGATGCAATTAGAGGTCATCAATTCAAAATTAAAGTGAATCACAGCAGGACAAGGTTAAGACAGTCTTTCTTCACCAACAGGGTAGTAGAACACTGGAACCAGCTGCCAGGAACCATTGTCAGTAGCAACACACTGAACATCTTTAAAAACGGCATAGACAATCATTATAAGAATAGGGGGATTGTTTTTCTGTATTCCAGGGAAGGTTGATCGACAGGGAGGAGTGGGAGTTGGGAGGAGTTTGTAATTGTTGACTGTGTTATGGAATAGCAAGTGAGTCTCTTATTAAGTCTAAATGCTTTATAACTTCATATAGGGTGTACCTAGCAGTGGATTCAGCACCTTCCTTCGGGATGTGATACTGATGAGATTGTCTATGGTAGCACAATGTGTATGATGGGAGGAGTTTGTAATTGTTGAGTGTATTATGCAATAGCACGTGAGTCTCTTATTAAGTCTGAACGCTTTATGAATTTCTGTGGGATGTGCCTAGCAGTGGATTCGGCACCTTCCTTCGGGATGTGATGCTGATGAGGTTGTCTATGGTGGCACGATGGGTGTGATGGGAGGAGCTTGTGATTATTGAGGGTGTTAGGCGGTAGCAAGTGAGTGGTGTTAGATGGGCTGGGATATATAGCTTCCTAGGAACTTGGGATAAGGGATTGATTGGGTTGGGAGTATGTACATTCTAGTACCTTTTCTAGATAGGCTTAACCCAGATGGGCCCCTGTGGCTCTTATTAAGCCTTAATACTTTATGACTTTATGCCTTTATGACAAACCATGAGCTATGGTCATTCAGGATTCAAACCCGTAGTATCGCTGTACGAGTGAAATATGGACCTTTTAGAGGGCGTAACCTAATGCCACCTATAGATTATCCATTTTTGTAACCCTTTGCCTGCCGGAGTGTGTAAATCGAGTAACTTTCTGGCCAACCTCAGCCTGCCGCAATCATGCAACTTTCTGTAATTTCTTCCACCCCTGGAGTGGGTGTGACTGGGCGGGTCGCCTTGTCAAGAGCCGGTGATCGATGGGCTGGCGGCACCTTTCATGGCGTGCCTGACTGAAATCCATCGCATCCTTTGGGTGGTTTGTAATTAGGATCGTGTTCAGGCATGATTCTCACTGCAAAATAATGCTTATCTTCCATTTATGCTTGTGAAAGATGCATCCAGCTCATCAAGGCCTGTCATTTGATATGAAGCATGCTACCAATAATCCGGTGTATGCATTCATGTTCTCCACGTTGTGTACTTGCTTTCCGACTTGCTTATATGATGTTGGGTATGTAATGATAGGTCTCAATCAGAAATGTCCAAAACATCTGTATCTCAGAATAATTAATTTGTTGTGAACACGATAATAACTACAATATTACCATTTGACCTCCCATAAAATATCCATGGTCTCGAGTTGTGCCCACTCACCCTATTATTTCAGGGATCGGGTTTGTTCTGGCTGAATTGGAGAATATATATATATATATATATATATATATATATATATATATATATATATATATATATATATATATATATATATATTTATGCATAGCGTACCAGTGGCATACCGAAGGGGGCATTGGGGGTGGTTTCCCCAACCCCAGAGAGGTTATGAGGTCCCGAAGAATCACATTGCCCCCCCCCCCCAAGAATCGTTCTGGGGCTCCTAAAAATGACGCCGGCGGCTCCAAAAAGTGGGACCGGACCCCTGAATATACCGCTGGGCCCCAGAAAAAGTCGCGTCGGGACCCCCGAAAATCACGCTGGGGCCTCAAACGGTCAGGCCGGACCACTGGAAATCACGCTGGGGTCGAAGAAGTCTCGCCGGGGCCCCAGAAAATGACGCTGTGGCCCACAAAAAAAGACTGGCCAGGCCACTGAGAATCACACCGGGCCCTAAAAGGTCGGGACGAACCACCGGAAAATCGCGCTGTGGTCCCCAAAACGTCGGACCGGGTACCCTAAAAATTACACTGGGGCCTCATAAGTTCGCATCTGCGCTCCTAAAAACCATGCTGGATGCCCAAAGAGTCGTGCCGGGGACCTTCATAATCACGATGGGGGCCAAAAAGGCTAGACCCCTAAAAATCACGCTGGGGTCCAAAAGATCGGGTCGGGCCCCTAAAATCGTACTGGGACTCCAAAAAAAGTCGAACCGGGGTTCATGAAAATCACGCTGTGGCTGCAAAAAGTTCGCGCCTGGGCCATGATCACGTTCTTTCACGTTGGGGGCCAAAACAAGTTGTGCCAGGTTCTTGAAAATCGCGACGGGGACCCCAAGAGGTCGGGCCGGGGCCCCTGAAAATCACTCTGAGCCTGGCAGTACCAAAATGTCGCGCCCGGTCTTCTGAAAACCACGCTAGGGGCTCGACAGGTCGCACCTGGGCACGAAGAGTCTCATCGGGACCACCCAAGAAAATGAAGCCGGGAAAACGAGAGAAAAAAGTCCTGACGTGGAAAATCATTCCGGGGCCTCACAAATAGCTTCAAAAGCCTCCAAAACGTGTTGGGCCACCAAAAAAGTGTCGAGGCCACTAAAACTCGCAATAGGGATCCCAACAAATGAAGACGGGGCCGAAAGATTGTACTTAGACCCAAAAAGTCGCGTCGCTGCCGTTGAAAGTCACACTGGGGGCCCAAAATGTCCCGCCGGAGCCCAAAAAGTCGAAGCCGGCTTCCAAAATATAAATCCCTACACGGAACGTCACTCTGCGGCTAGAACAATTGCGTGAAAGACCCTACAAACGCATCGGGCCCCGGAAAAGAAGCGTGATGGGGCACGACAAAGATGCACCGGGAGCCCTGAGAATCGTACCGGGGCCTACAGATATCGTGCATGGGACTTACAAAAAATAGAACTCGACCCCAAAAATCGCAAAGGGACTCATAATCTTATCTACCCGAGCACAGAAAAAAATCCGAACGGATCCTGACAGATAATTATTCGAAGGGCTATTTTTTTCCTACATTGAAGGGTGCCATCGGCTGAAGAAATACTCGTTGAGCAGCCGCAGTGGTGGACTAAAGAGGAAAATGTACCCCGCCTCCTGAGGGCGTGGGCTGCCAAAAATCGCGCTGGGTCCCCAAAAATGGTTCTTGTGCTCCATAAATTCGTGTTGGGGCCCCGATAATTCGGATACGGGCTCTACATAAATACAGCTGGCACAAAAAAACTTGCACCGGGCCGAAAATTTGCGCCGGGGCCCGACAAAATCGCGCTGGGGCCCAGTGAATTGCAACGCTCCCCACGAACTCGCGCCGAGCCCCAATGCTCGGTATCATGCTCGGGACCAAAATTCTGAGTCTGCAACAATCTGCAAAAATCTGCAACAGGAACCGCCAAGATCGCGTTGGGATCACAGCTAAGTACAACGCGCCCCGCAAACTCGAACCGGTTACCCAAATATCGCGTTTGGGGACCCACAATTCCCATCGGTAGTCCCACAAATTTGGTCTGGGCATCAAACATTCACGTCGGGGCTTCCAAAAATTGGCCTCTAGGGCCCCACATAAGCACAGTGTGACCCCAAAAATCGCATCGGTATCCCCCCAAAAAAATATCAAGCAGGAGCCCTCCAAAATAAGGAGGGATTCTAAAAAATAACTGTCCGGGTCAGGAAAATTGCTCTGGAGCACCGAACATATCATCAGATGCCTTCACAAATCGCGTACGGCCCAGAAAAACATACCGGAGCTCGGAAAAAAATATGGGTGAGATACAAAAAACATGGCGCCAGGGGCTCGAAAAATCATGCCGGAATTCGGACTTTAAAGAAAATTCAGATGAGATCCACAAAAACCGCGTTGAGCCCAGGAAACTGGCGTTGGGTCCCCGGAACCACGCGCCTGGGCGCGATAAGTCGCGCTGGGATACAGACAAATCGCACCGAAGCTTCAAAATTGTATTGGGGCCCCACAAACGTGCGTCAGAAGCCCCAACATAAACACAGCGGGACCCTAAGAGCACAACGGGGGCCGAAAGTGCAACTGGTCCTCCAAAGCGCACAGTCTCGCAAAAGCGACAGGGCATTAAAGCATACGTTGCAGCCTTACATAAACATACCGGGAGCTCTAAAAAAAAATACACCGGAAGCTCTCAAGGCACACAGGGGCCATGCGACCGCACAAGGGCCTGAAAAAGAAGCTGGGGCCGCAAAAAGCAGCATGGTCCCAAAACGAACAAAAAGACCCAACACTAAATAAACACATCGGGATCTTTGAAAGCGCCCCGACACCTAAAACAAATCCTCGGTGCACAAAAAGCAACAAAACCCTAAAACGAACAGGGGTTTCGAAAATGTGTTGGGCTCCTAACAAAAATGGATTGAAGCCCTAAGACACATCCGTAGACGAAGAAAGACGAAACGGGTCCAAAAAGGAACACTGAGGCAGCACCTCGGTTCGGTAGCCAATCTGGGAGCATATTTAATCAAAGATATCAGGTGCATCAAAGCTCAGCGGGTATCCGTATTTCTTAAGCACCATAAAATGTTGGAAGTAGGGAACTAATGATCGAATTTAATTACTCGAATTTTCGCAGCGAACGTCCATACGAAGCATTCCATCACGTCAAATATGGCGCAAGTCTATCATGTGGCAGCAATTAGCAAACGTAGGAGGCCTAGCAGAAACCGTAGCATCGCACGAAGTGTGGCGAATGCGCCGAATGCGCAAGATTGGTGTGCATGTGCACGAACATTGGCGTCGTGGCGACCGGGAGCTATGAACTGGAATGCCTGAAATTGGGAAATTTTACATTTTAAAGTGATTTGTTTAGGTGTAATTTCAGCAGTGTGAGGTGACTTATCAAGGGATACCAAAATAAAACATCATAACAGGGTGGGGAGTTAGGGTTGAAATCCGACGAATCAGAAACGATAGTGGTAGATTAGTCCCCTCCGTAGGACAATTCAGTTGATCACTAATTATTATATTTAAAAAGGTCCCCTTTGACAAAATAGTGGTCGAAATCCGAGGACTTTTTTAATGGGGTAGGTAGACCCCCTCCAAATACGTTTCCCATCCTCCCCCTTGACGCAAATATAGGTACGCCACTGGTCTCCAAATAATTTTCAGAAACATGGGGCAAAGCCAACATTGAGGGGGCAAATTCCCCCTCACAAGCATACAAAACAACACCGATGCCCCATACAAATTGGGAGGAATAATGTTTTTAAATGCATTTTCTTCCTACAAACTTGTCTTCTGTGATTACAGCCTGCATGATTAGAGCTTCTCAGCTTCAATACCTTCTCAAAGACGTCATTTACAAGACGGTGCAGCACAGCGAAAACCATGGGAGTGACGGCGTGGAATTTGAAGGTTTTGCATTATTTATGCATTGTCATTGTGGCATTGTTGCATTGTCAGTTATGCGTTCTTGTTCAATGCTTGTTCTTGTCGTGAATTTATTCGCTGATGATTTATTATTTTAGCTTGTGTGCCAGGTGCCTTGCGGCCAGCACCAAATGTTATAAAAATAAACTTATTTATTCACCTAAAAATAAATAAGAAAATTAATTAAATCCACTTCTTGTTGTCGCCTTCGCGAAATTGTCGTCCTAGGACTGAGAAATGATCGTTAATGCTTTCTTATGACATCAAGCTGGTGGGAATGACTAACAGTAGTGATGAATCTAGCTATATTCAGTTAGACTTGGTGGACATAGAAGTGGGTTGATCAATGGGAGATATCTTTAAGATATGTTCAGCACCAGCCCCGCCAGCTCGCTGGAATCTAGAGGCCGTGGCAAATTTCGTGGCGACGCCACTGCCTGGAGGACAGCGCAACCGCCAACCTCGCCACGGAAATCGGGACCCTCCGACCGCCGAGCCGGCGCGAGGGTATCAGGTGGCAAACCGGGAGAGAGGTCTGACAGGCGATCACTCTTTCGAGACATGTCAATGGGCAGCCCGCCGGTGACTCAGAGTTACACACTTGCGGCAGTACAGTCGCAAATCGGCAGACCGGCTGTGGCAGTGAAAGGGTCAACCTACATTTTATCGACTTACCCCATCGTCAGCAACAGCCTACCCCGAAGCGGGGTAGGTTGTTGTAGGTAGGGTAGGGGAACCGGTAGTTGCACGATGTTTTGCTCTCTGGTGGAGTGCCCAGAGGATGTGATGGAAAATTATTATCGGGGATGATATTAGAAGGCTTGGGCTTGGCGTAGGTGTAGCTATCTCCTCGCTACCATTCCAAAATTACGAGTTATTTTGGGTATGGCCAAAATTGTATCAACTGGACCCGACCCGGTCTCCCCTATTTATTATCGGTGCGGATGGGACAGGAGTTACCGCTGGAAAATCCGGTGGTGTGTGCCGCTGATGTGAATCTTTTGACGGTGGACCAGTTCATTGATTCATATGCCAGATTCACCCAAATGATGCAATTTTACTAGAGCTTTTTACTAAACTCTATGGTGTCACAACAAGCCAGTAATCATCCAGTGTTCCAATTAGAAAAAAAAGCTAGCGGGTGATCTAGGCAAGAAGGTCACACCATTCGAGGCCGTGCCTGGAGTTGAGCAAGAGCACGCTTGAGGGGTTAAGCTCAGGTTAGCTGATCTTGTACAACCTTGCTATTAGGATTCAGAATGGCGGCATTCAAGGTGACATATCGGTCAGGAAGATAAGTTCCATGAATATAGCCAGGTGCTGACGCTTATTCCACGCATTTTGTGTCTGTATATATCTACGTCCACCCCAATGAAAAGCAGAAAACTCCCAGAGCTCATTGGAGAACTGACATCATCTGTGCAGGAAATAATTCGCCCAGTTATCCAACGCAATAAACACTGGGGTTACTCAGAAGCCCTGCTTCAGGCCACGGTTTCCGATACTAACTAACAGCGATACGTATACGTTCTAGGAACATGCTGTGACTACACTAGCTAAATGTCGCCGGTAGGTTACGGAGGAGGTTAGGCCACACCGCTTGCCCGTAATCATTTCTGAAGTATCACACTAAACAGGTCTAATCGACTGGACGAATGAATTCATCACGGGGCCACCGCTTACGATTCCCACCAACCAATCGGATCTCTCGTAGCAGCGGGTGATAAGGTGCCACCCTACTCCGTTAATACGTGCAGACAGTGGAATGAGCGGTGTAGCTTGTGACCCAGGCGGCGATCATAGCAGTCGTGAGGCGGGACGTGGCGTGAGGCGAGTCGTGAGACGGGACGTGGCGTGAGGCGGGTCGTGAGGCGGGACGTGGCGTGAGGCGGGTCGTGAGGCGGGACGTGGCGTGAGGCGGGTCGTGAGGCGGGACGTGGCGTGAGGCGGGTCGTCAGGTGGGACGTGGCGTGAGGCGGGTCGTCAGGTGGGACGAGCGACATGTGTACGTAGGCGCTAAAATGAAGCATCGACAAGCGATGGCTTCCTTCGATTAAAACAGGATTTCCATTTTTAGTGAATGTGACTCGTTATCTTCCCATGCTCTCAGATGCGTATGTTCTTAGTGTCGCTGTTAAGTGCTGGAAATTTGGGTCATTGATGCGATCAAGTTTCATAGCGGTGCCACTTATGATGATTGGACTGTGGTAATGCATTTATGACTGGCTTGTTACCATTTGTGTTGCTTTCCGAAGCTGAGATAAAGTTCCTATTATGTGCTGCGCATGAAAATGATGCACGGAGCTTCACACATATGGAGAAACTGATGAGAATGTAAAGGTTTCGAAAGCATTGTACTCGACACAAGTAAAGCCAACGTGCGCGCATGGATCCCAAGGCGAGACCGCAAGGCGTCACCTCTAAACACGTCTTTAAAAAAATCCACAAAAAAAATTCGTGTAAGTTCACAACGAGGTACCCCATGATAAGTTCGCTATTATAACTTAATATCTGGCAAACAGTATTTTGCTGATCTGCCTTCCTTTACATATCAAGGCCATTTTAAGCCAAGGGCAGGATTAACACCATGCTCAATTCCTACGTCATCTGTAGTGTAGATATAGTACTCCAACTGTTAATTTTCATCACCGTTTAAGAAGAGATGCTATCAAACCATCGGAGAAGCGAGACTAACTTGGCAAGACCTGAATGACTGAATATAAATAACATCTAGTCTTCAAGACGACATGGCCAATACCTGCCGCAAGCCGGATTAGCCGAGTTTAGGAGTACAGTCAGAGTACAGTGCAGTCTCAGGGGAAGACGAGCCATAGCAGAAAGCAATTGCTGGCGCCAGGCATCTTTTAATAGATAATTGGAAAAAGATCGGCCTGACGGGAAGATTCCGCAGTACCCCTGTGTGGCTGGCTGGTAAATGGTTGGCTGTGTGGCTGGCTGGTAAATGGTTGGCTGTGTGGCTGGCTGGTAAATGGTTGGCTGTGTGGCTGGCTGGTAAATGGTTGGCTGTGTGGCTGGCTGGTAAATGGTTGGCTGTGTGGCTGGCTGGTAAATGGTTGGCTGTGTGGCTGGCTGGTAAATGGTTGGCTGTGTGGCTGGCTGGTAAATGGTTGGCTGTGTGGCTGGCTGGTTGTGGTGGTGGGTAAATGGTTGGCTGGCTGGTAAATGGTTGGCTGTGTGGCTGGCTGGTAAATGGTTGGCTGTGTGGCTGGCTGGTAAGTAGTTGGCTGTGTGGCTGGCTGGTAAGTGGCTGGTTGTGTGGCTGGCTGATAAGTAGTTGGCTGTGTGTCTGGCTGGTAAGTAGCTGGCTGTGTGCCTGGCTGGTAAGTGGCTGGCTGTGTGCCTGGCTGGTAAGATTCCGCCGTACCCCTGTGTGGCTGGCTGGGTGTGACATTTTCTCAAACCTAGTGATTACCTATGGTCGATGATCATCGTGTTCTCTCGATCGCCGATACAATATATGCAGGTCATGAGTCCTTGAGTTATGTTGGGCTATATCTCCAGGTTGTTTATTGTTAAGCTAGGAACTTGATAAGAAGGCATACTTAATGGGCATGCACGTCATAAAATCCGTAAGTCGTGTTTTAACATATCATTAAGACATAAATATTGAGGAAAACGATTCCTATCCTATGGGCTTAGGCATGACCTCGTGATTTAAACTAATGGCGCGAATAATTTTATATCATCGATTATTTACCCACCATGAAAATGTTCGTTGCTTATTTTGGCTTATCTTGGCCTAGACTTACTAGAATAGATCACAATTGGCTGAATATAAGGCTAAAACTGGGGCCCGGCAGAAACCGAGACCCGCTTTCGACCTGCTTCGTGACTGCGCGTGACGTTTGCGAATTTTTATCTCCAGAATTTCAGTTTGACAGAGTTAAGATCTTGAATCGATATCTTCAATTTATATTGTATATACTTCAGATAAGTCCGAAGCTCGGAAACTTTCAGTTAGCTCAAATTGACCCCTGTCGTTCTGTAAGGATGAGCACAGTTGAGATTTGAAAACCTCACCCAACTTAGCTGGCGGCCGTCGTTCAAATGCTACAGATCAATGTCATTAATTGAAGGCCCAAACAATACTCTAGCCCTCTGATCGCAACGCATCTTTGCCAGCGGTGTTGGTCAGCGCAATGTCGAACAGTACACGACGCGATATACACACAATGGGCTCGCGATTAGTGATAAGGCACTGCGGCGTCGACAGCTGATGACATACACACCTGTTTTAAACTCACAGCAGTGACTTAGTCGAACCTCGTCGGCGCCAGCGACCTCCACGTTGATTGGATTTTCAACCAATACTTAATGTCCACGGTAGCGCCGATATAATCAGAGCAGCTGAGTTCGTAGTGTTCAGTTTTAGTGAACACAACGCCATTAAAAAAGCCATCCTGAGGTGAGCTATACGAATGGCGAGGGGCGTGACGAAATATGGCCAGGTGTTGAACGTGTTGAACGTGACGGCGATTTAACATCGGATATGGCAATGGTGTAATTTTAGATACGATAATAGTGTAGCTTTGGATAAGACTGAATACTGTGCTGGAAATACAAAGTCTGCACAAAACGAACCCGTAACTGGCTCACGGACTTCACCACCGCGACGACTCGTCTCGACACGTATCACTCTCATATCACACACGTATCAAGTGTTAGGTTGCTGAAGAGAAACCAGATTTTGTTTGCATTACTGAGGCATGGGTCAGTGAGGGATATTTTGGGGATAACTTGCAGGACTATGAGATCCAGGGATACAATATGTTTTCATGCAATAGGGGTCCAGCAGTGAAAGGGAGTGGTGTAATGCTCTATGTGAATAGCTTATACAGTTCTCAAAAAGTAGCAGATGGGGTAAAAAATATGTCTGTGGAGTCCATTTGGCGTGATGTTGCTGTGGGAAAAGGCAACAGCAATAAACTGAGGATAGGAGCTTTGTATCGATCAGGAACCTTGCCACATTCTCAGCAACTGGAGCTCGATAAGGTGATTTGTGAGGAAATCAGTAGAAACTTTCAGAGGAAATGCCTTATTCTTGGTGACTTTAATCTAAAAGGATACGAAAATGTTGGTGTTGGCTCCCCATCATGTAAACTGTTCAGGAAATGCCTTGAAGAAGAGGACTTGTTCTTACACCAGTTTGTAACGGAACCAACCAGGCAGGGCTCATTCTTGGACCTTGTCTTCTCAGATTTAATTGATTTAGTTCAAGACTTGACTGTAGGAGAAACTCTGGGAAGAAGTGACCATAACATAGTGAGATTCAAGGCACAAGTAGCAGGGACAATCAAGGATAATTTGGCAAAGATTCCAAATTTTAACAGGGCAGACTTTGATTGCATGAGAGAGGCTTTAAGTGCCATAAAATGGGAAGAAGAATTCTTTGATTTAAATGCCTGTGAAATGTGGGAAAAGTTCAAATCTTACTTGAGGGAAGTTCAGATTAGACATGTCCCCCAAACGCAAAGGCGCAAAAGAAGGATAGGAAAGCCAGCATGGCTTAGACCAGATTTGATGAAAGCAATTAAGGCTAAGAAAGATGCATTTAGAGTATTTAAGGAAGCTTCAAATATCGTAAATCTAAGGTCGTATCAAAAAGCTAGAGATGCTGTGAAGCAGAAAACTAGAGCAGCAAAGCGAGCAAAAGAATTGGATTTGGCTAGGAACTGTAATGGGGATAGTAAAAAGTTCTTTAGTTTCTACAAGCTAAGTAAAGTGTCAAGCACAATTGGTCCACTGGAAGTAAATGGGACTATATTGAGTGAGGATGGTGAGATGGTTGAGGAACTGAGCAAGCAGTTTAAATCAGTGTTTACAGTGGAGGATGTGACTAATCTGCCAACCGTGAACCACAGTTCAGTGACAGGTGATCAGATACACGATGTTGATTTCATTGATAGTGATGTGGTTTTCAATTATATCAGAAAAATAAAGCCAAACAAGGCAGCAGGACCTGATGGAATTCATGCTAGGGTATTGCGGGAAGCTGAAAAGGAACTGGCAATTCCACTTAGTATAATATGGTGTAGATCAGTTTCACAAAATGAAATTCCACCAGATTGGAAAAGGGCAAGTGTAGTTCCTATTTTCAAGAAAGGAGAAAGAGGGAAAGTTGAAAACTATAGGCCAGTAAGCCTCACATTCCTAGTCTGCAAGGTACTCGAATCAATTATCAAAGATAGAATAGTTAGATTTCTGGAAGGAAACAGATTGATTCAAGATACTCAACATGGGTTTAGAAAAGGGCGATCGTGTCTCACAAATCTCTTGGACTTTTTGAATTTTGCTACAGAACAATTTGATCAAGGAAATCAGGTTGATGTAGCATATCTTGACTTTAGTAAGGCCTTTGACAAGGTACCCCATAAACGGTTAATGATGCAGCTTCAGGTCCATGGTATTGCAGGTAGCATCCTAAAATGGATAGAGTTGTGGCTTTCAGATAGACAGCAGAGAGTGATGCTAAATGGTACAAAGTCATCATGGCAAAATGTTCTTAGTGGAGTCCCCCAGGGGTCGGTACCGGGGCCACTATTGTTTATTATATATGTGAATAGCATTGAATGTTGCCTAAGCAGTAAGGTTTTGAAATTTGCGGATGATTTGAAGATCTTTAGGGCAATAACAGGGCACAATGAGCAGGTTTTGCTGCAGAAAGACTTAGACGAGCTTGTGAAGTGGTCCGAAAAAATGGCAAATGAAGTTTAATTTTGATAAATGCAAAGTATGCATGTGGGTAGGCAGCATATAAAGGCTCCATACTTGATGGGTGGCCAAGTACTATCTGTGACTCAGCAGGAGAAGGACTTAGGTGTTATTTTGAACACAAAATTGGGGGCATCAGAACAGACCAAAGAAGCCAGGAAGAAGGCACTAAGAATGCTTGGGGCAATACAGAGGAATGTGTCATACAAAAGTGAGGAGGTCATCAGGAAGTTTTACTGTGCATATGTCAGGCCACATATTGAATACTGTGTCCAAGCTTGGTCCCCTAGTTATGAGAAAGATTGTTGGCTTTTAGAGAGAGTACAAAAGAGGGCAACAAAAATGGTGAATGGTATGGGCAACCTGGCATATGAGGAAAGATTGAAGAAATTGAATATGTTTTCACTTAGATATAGAAGGCTGAGAGGAGATCTCATCGAAGTTTTTAAATTTGTTCATGGTCAGGAACAGGGATATCTCAGAGAAATGTTTGAATTTAACAGAAATGATGCAATTAGAGGTCATCAATTCAAAATTAAAGTTAATCACAGCAGGACAAGGTTAAGACAGTCTTTCTTCACCAACAGGGTAGTAGAACACTGGAACCAGCTGCCGGGAACGATTGTCAGTAGCAACACACTGAACATCTTTAAAAACGGCATAGACAATCATTATAAGAATAGGGGGTTTGTTTTTCTCTATTCCAGGGAGGGTTGATCGACAGGGAGGAGTTGGGAGTTGGGAGGAGTTTGTAATTGTTGAGTGTGTTATGCAATAGCAAGTCAGTCTCTTATTAAGTCTAAACGCTTTATAACTTTATATAGGGTGTACCTAGCAGTGGATTCAGCACCTTCCTTCGGGATGTGATACTGATGAGATTGTCTATGGTAGCACAATGGGTATGATGGGAAGAGCTGGTAATTGTTGAGGGTGTTATGCAATAGCAAGTGAATGGTGCTAGATAGGCTGGGATATATAGCTTCCTAGGAACTTGGGATAAGGGATTGATTGGGGTGAGAGCATGTACATTTCTAGTACCTTTTCTAGATAGGCTTAACCCAGATGGGCCCCTGTGGCTCTTATTAAGCCTTAATACTTTATGACTTTATGACTTTATATCTGGTGGCTCACGGACTTCACCAGCACGGGACTCGTCTCGACACGTATCACGCCCATCCCCAGTGCATGCAGTGCAGACACGACCAGGGACGCAGCTATACTTTTCTTAAGGGGGCCCAACACCAAAAATTCACTTGATCGAGACCGCTTTCGGCGCGCCGAAAATGTTGGTTTGACGTAGTACAAGTCCCAACATTTTTATTGTTTGATCCGGCTTTATTTTTAGTGGGGAACGCGGCCCTTAGCTCATCATTACCATCGTGTATTTCCTACAGTCCTCACCTCTTAGCTTTTCAGACTATGTGCTGTGGCACAATATCACAGGCTTAAAGGTACATAGTTCGTCAATGAGTCGAGTGATAAAATAAAAGTAAGAACACGGATAACGTAATCAATGAAAGCTAATGCTGACTCCGAGACAGTGTTAAAATAAGGGATTTTCGTCAGGTGTGAGATGTCGGAGCGATTACAGTAGGATGTCGAAATTCGCAATGGAAATAATTTCTCTTCAAATATCGTTTAAGGCTTTCAAGCTTAATTTTGAGCCAATAGCGAACTCATGAGTGAACGATGCTGGTATATTTGTGTAGACACCTAGCATTGGGATATCTATATCTATGGATATATATATATATATATATATATATATATATATATATATATATATATATATATATTAACGAAAACGATAACAATACAATACTATGAACAAATAGCATGGTAAAACAGACCACATTATGGACAATCATTTTACTTAGAATTGTGCTAGAGGATGCTTGTGCATCACAACCCGCAATGGTGAGCATAAGCACGATACGTATACACGAGATACTGTTGAAAACGAAACATGGAGACTTCATAATCGCATCAAGAAGCACCATGTCGGTACCTCTTCGAGAAGGACGTCTATTCATTGTTCAGAAAGTCCATTGTTCGCGCACCCCATTTCACGAACAATTTACCACTACCGAGGTATCAGCTATTGTGGCGCCCCTGCGAAATCTGCAGCCACTCACTAACTCTTTTATGCCAGCTGGAACGCGATTCCAAATGGCTGACGATCGGCAGACAAAAGACCTTCTAGCCAGCTCAGTGTGCACTCTTGGCGGCTGCAGAAGGCCAACAGAGACGCCGCCGTGAGCTGCATAAGGCCAACAGAAGGCCGACGTGAGTCACGAGTTGCCACGTCACTCCGATAAACCACTCGGCCACACAGAGTTTCGGGAGCGCGAGGATTGTGCAGTATGCGGTACCTCATTAGCAGGTCGTGTTCCGATATCAGGTCATCAACAGTCGGCCATGTAAGGTCACGCAAGAGAGGCGGCACGTGATCGGTCGCGCTTACGGTAGCATGCAATGTGAGCGAAATGATGCAATACTTTTTGGATTCATTGTTGTTGTGTGACCCCACACCCACCGTACACTGTGAACGAATACATGATATATGGGAATACAAGTGATTCGGTCTGAAACTTTTCTACTTGCACTGGGAGTCGAAACGAAAATTTGGCTAAACCAGAAAGTGTCGCGTAACCGCGGCGCGCCACAAGAGATACGCGCGCTGACCACGTCAAGATGCAGTCCACAACCACGCCCAACACCTTGAGAGACGGTGAAAGGTGAATACGAGTGCCGGCAACATTAACAGGAAGTCATCCAGATGAGTGCGTCGCTGAGGCGTCTGAACTAGGGCAATGTCTATTTTATCAGGATTGATTTTCAAACTGTTATCCGCAAACCATGCGCCACCAATGTCAATGGTCGCCTCCGACGACGCCAGAAAGGTCGCTGAGGAGACTACAATAGATGAACTGCGTATAGTCAGCATACATGACAACCTTGCAATCAGTGACATGGGATGGAAAATCGTCAGTAAATTACAGAAACAGAACTGGCCCCAGCAGCGAGCCCTGAACCACCGCGTGAGACACCGGCTCAACACTGGGACCACCCTGACGGCACCACGAGAACGCCCACTGAGCCAATTTTCAAACCAATGCGAGTCTATGTCGTACCAGCCAAGTGTTTCAATAAGCCGAAAATGCTCGACAGAATCGAAAGCATTTGAGGTGTCTACGATGGAAGCACATGCTCTCAGACCGTTCTCCGTGTTATTCACCAGCTGATCGGTGACGTCCAATGTCGCCGTTTCAGGAGTGTTCAAGTCTCAGGCCGTGCTACTCACTCCATAGAATGCTGTGTTGAACTAAAGAGGCCGTCGGTTGGTCATGCACTCCCCTATCGGCTGCTCCTACGGACACGACCACCTCTGACGCATACGGAACATTTCCTCGTGCGAGTGGTACTCTATAGTGCGTGCTGGTATTTGACATGGGACTATATTTTTGGAGTGTTATATTAATCCGCGATAATTGACTATCATGGCTCTCAATGCCACTGCATGATGCACACCGATTGTTTTTATCCGCAGCGTAGCATCTTCTTAATCTGCAAGTGGGACGGTCGGCTGACCCGCGCCGTGACACGTAGGTCACGTGGCATGCCGTTACCACGTGACCGACCGCTAGACGGCTAAGTTTAGTCAGTTTGTTTGTTTATTGGGTGGTTCACGACGCACTTTATGCACATTCACGGCTAACGCCCACACTGTTTCGCCGGTGTGGCCGCGGGGTTGGGAAATGTCCCGAGCGGTGCGAGTGTCGAACCCGGGACCTTCGGTACCCAGAGCCCAACACCTTAGCCACTCGGCCATCCCCGCCCAACTTTAGTCAGTAACTTTCTTTGAATAATGCACGTGCATATATAAAAATGAGTATGGTGATGAGAACACCTATGAACACGATTTAAAAAGGAACATTTGAGTGAATTAATTAATTGAGAGTTGAAACGTTGCAGCAAAAGATGAATTCAGGTTTCACGAGTGTAGCAGTCGAGCAGGGTCGAGTCGCTCAGATGAACTTTTGTCGCATAGAAATGGAAGCAAACTCACTCGGATTTCGCCCGCTCTCGTAATGACCAGTATTTAAAGTATTAAATACAAAAAGGTATACCACAGTTACATAGACATAGCTCGTTATTTGCAGAATGTGCAACGCATACGGTATGTCGGGGCACTGCATTTCGCACACTGTTATTTTCGCTTAAAACAGAATGTCGACGACCTTCGATTATCTTTCGGTCTTACGGCATTGCTAGCATGCATTTTTACGCTTACTTAATTTTGCGTTCCTCAACCGGTGCCAGGCGTCGCTTGAAGCTCCGAATCAAGCTTGATGCCCGCTCAACGAATTTTTCCTCGGAAGGGCGCCGAAGGCACGCCCTCTGAGGAAATACTCCCATTGAATATTCTTGGATCCGCCCCTTATGCAGCCCTACACGAGCGATGCCTTGGCGATGGCTTACCTAGATGCCTAGGCTTAGCCTCTTTGGCTTAGCTAGATGAAACCAATGTACCAGCTAAAATGCTACATATTTTCAGTTAAAATGTGTATGCTCCAATGCTGTGGTCTTGGGTGGTTAGTGACACACGAGTATCTGACTATAACATGTCCATTAATTTTGCGGACTTCATTCGATAGGTATCCCTCATTATGTACGACCACAAATCACTTCATATCCTTTTGCAGCATAGGGTTTTTGTTAGAACAAAGCCAAGACATCAACAGACCATATCGACAATGATCAGCTTACCCGAAACTGGAAGAATTTGCCGAGTATTGGCGTGCACGCATTCTGGTTACCCCGCAATGGGCACAATGTTGACCTCGATATGCTTCATACGCACTTTTTGGTTGTTGTAGTTGAACCTGTCCTGCACGAATCCGCACAATCATGGGTCACATTTCGAGCCATGTCCTAGCGCGTGCACGCTCTTTATCAGAAAAATCTGCACAGTCGCACACGATAAAAAAAAGTCGAATGTAGGTCGAAACGCCACCAGAAGCGAGTGCGCAAGTACATTTTTATAAGGTTCGCATGGTACCATAGAGCTTGACGCGATAACGCACGTTCCAGTATATAAGGCTGTGTGGAGGCAAAAAGCAAACTCATGCCATTCAGCTTTGAGGTAATCACTAAAATCATGCGGATTTTGCTTCCACTGCACAATGGGGTCACGAATATTGGCATGCAGGATGCAGCTACACCTGGACTGTTCCTCCTGCTGTTTGTTTTCATTCGACTACCTGATTATAAAATAAACACAACCGCATTTGAGATGCATTCCGAACTACTGATGCTGAATACCAAAAGTAATACTACAACCACCAGCAGCCAGAGCGCTAGGCATAAGAGAAGCCAGCAGGTTCCCGTGCTGCGATGTGCATATACGGAATATGTAGGATCTTGAAGGCCAATGATATAAAAGGCATGTGAGAAAAGTACTTACAATTCGCTTACAAAACAAAAAAGTTAGAAAGAACGTTTGAACACTATTAAACATTACTAATATAGAGCTTAAAGGACGGCTATCTGCAAAAAGCGTTAGAAATGCACCATAATATCATAGTTCAGTCATCTACAACTGACAGAAATGTCAGACTTCGCGACTCACCATGTCGCAGCTGCGTTTTGAAGTGATCTGATTCCACCGCAAGGGAACCACAGCTGCCTTTATATCTAGCTTTAAGTTGTGTTAAATATTAATAAACTCAATGAATATACCATTTAACGATGTATTCATAAACATAAGGGCAAGCGGTCATCAGTGAGCCGCGATAAAAATTGCACAACATATCTGAAAAACAATGCATACAATACGACACATACATTAAATTTGCTGCAGCTGCTGGTGCAGGGAAAACATTTGCGATGTTAGTTCAAAGAGAACGCTGCAGCGCAAGACAATGTCAAGCAGCACAGCGGGCAAACATTCGGCTGTCAGATATCACAGTCGTCAATACCGATACACCTGATCCTCGACCTCTCGCCAATACCACACCTGCTCACCGCCCTCCTCGTCAAAATCGACATACCGGACCCCCGCCCACGTCAAAATCGGCATACCCTGCCCGCTAACATCGACACACCGGACCCTCGCCCTTCCTCGTCTCTCAACCGGCTACGACGAGCTGCTGTCTGGAACGGCCGCTGAGACAGGGACAGGCGCCTGCTCGCCACCCACAGTATCGACCACTTCGAACACGCCTCTCGCGTTGTCGTAGAGCGGCTGGAGGGCGGCATCTGCGGCGGCATCGTCCAGCAGCCGCCGCAGACACAGCCACACAGTGTCCGGGTCGTACTGGGCGGTGGCAAGCAGCAACCGACCCGCGGCCGTCTGCAGCTCGTCCGGCTGACGGCAGCTGAGGTAGGGCAGCACGGCCAGCACCAGCTCCTCCAGCTGCAGCACGTCCAGCCGCAGCCGCGCCGCTGTCTCGCCCAGCAGCCCCAGGCACGCCGCCTGCAGCTTGTACGTCTGCGAGTGGGCCAGGTTCGCCGTGGTGCCGCGGGTGGCGCTGGCGTCGGCCTGCGTCCACAGCCAGTCGAGCAGCGGCTGCAGCGGGCCGGCGGTGACGCGGTGTCGCAGGAAGTCGCCGGCGCAGCAGACGACCGCGTGCAGCGTCGTCAGCGCGTGCCGCAGCAGCAGCGGCTGCCGGGCGCGGCAGCAGCGCACCAGCGGCTGCCAGCAGCGGGCGACCAGCGGCAGCAGCTCGTCGGGCCAGGCGGCCAGTAGCCGGCTGCCGGCGCCCAGCGTCGACAGAACGTCCACCTGCACGGCTATCTGGTCGCAGTCGAGGAAGTGGACCGCCTGCAGCACCACGTCGCGCACCAGCTGCAGGTGGGGCGGCACCGCCCGCTTCTGTTCGGCGTCCGCGTCGCACCGCGCCTCCGGCGCCGGGTCGGTGGGCGCATCCTCCGACGCGTTCCAGTTCCGCCGAAACTCCGCCTCCACCTCTTCCGGCGGCTCTTCGGCGGCGGCGAGAGCCAGCTCGTGGCGCAGCGCCACCTGGCGCCGATGGTGCGCCAGCAGCCGTTGGGCGGCTGGCGGCGACGGCGGGTGGGTGGCCGGCGCTGGCTCGGGCGGGTACCACCGCGCGACGGCGTCGACGGTGCGCCGCAGCGCCGACAGACACGCCGCGCCGCAGCGTTCGTAGTCGTCGTCCAGGGCACGCATCACCGGCCGCACCATGTCCTCCAGGTAGGGCAGCGCGTCCGCCAGCTCCGGCTCGGAGAGCTGCAGCACGGCGGCCACCAGCAGCGGCGCCACCTGGCGGCCGCGCCGGCACGCCAGTCGCGTCCGCACGTGCACCGCCAGTCGGCCGACGTTGGCTCGAATCAGCGCCGGTACGCCGCGCTCGCCCGCCATGGCGGCGACCGTGGCGCGCGCCGACTCCGGAACCAGGCCGTCGGCACCGCCGGCCGCCTCCAGCACCGGACAGAGCGCCAGCAGGTGCAGCGCCCACTGTCGGCCCGGCGTGACACGCGCCAGGTGGGCGAGGCCCTGCAGGCCGAGGCAACGGCGGACGGCCGACCGTTCTGGCTCGATGAGCAGCAGCAGCGGCTCGGGGTCGATCAGCTGCTCCAGCTCCGGCAGCTGCTGCACCCGGCGCGCCGACAGCAGAGCCGGCTCCTGACCCAGCAGCAGCTGGTTCCAAATGACGCGGTCCTCGTCTGAGTCGCCGGCATCGAGCAGGTCAAGCAGCGTGATCAGGTCGCCATAGCAACCAAGCAGGCGGCACGCTGAGCAGATGCGCCGCCACACCTCCGCGTCGTCAAAGTGCTTGAACCGCAGGAATTCCGGGAATCGAGTCGGTCCGCCGATTGGTCCGTGTGGCATGACGTAGGCTACGACGGCGGCGTCCGACCGCAGCTCCACCAGCTGCGTCAGGCAGCTGATCAAGCGGCGCACGTGCGCCGACGACCCGGTCAGCTGGCGGACCCGAGAGCCCAGCAGGTGGAGGTAGCCCTCGAGCAGCGAGAGCTGCACCAGGCCGGCCGTCGTGTCGCGGCTGCGCACCACGGCCGGCAGCCGCGTCACCAGCGCGTACAGGTCCTCCTCCACCACCTCGACCAGCGTCTTGGACAGCGCCCGCTCCTGGACGGCCCGCAGCGCCGTGTCGGCCGCGGCGCGCACGTCAGCCAGCTCGTCGCACGACACCAGGATCAGCAGCTGCAGCAGCGGCGAGGCGCAGTCGGCCAGCGTGCCGGCGCACTGCATCAGCACGCGCCCGCCGAGCTCGACCAGGGCGCGTCTGACGCCCGACTGGTGGTGGCGCGTCAGCGGGCTCAGCACCGACACCATCGGCAGCAGACGGGCCGACACCGTGCCCAGCCACGCCTCGGAGCGCTCCACGCTGGGCAGACGCGGGTCGGCCGGCGACGCGGACGGCTCGCGTGCAGCGGCGTCCCGCACGGCGGCGTCCGACAACACGTGGCAGACGAGCGCCGTCCAGGCGTGCAGCGCGCGCGCGATCACCCGGTGGCCGAGCTTCAGGTCGCCAGCGAACACGGCGTGCAGCGCGCTCAGCACGCCCGGCAGCAGCGCCACGAACAGGCGCGAGCTGCGCCGACGCAGCGCCGCCGGCAGCTGCTGCTCGGGCCGCTCTGTGCCGGCACACGCCAGCAGACAGTCGACGGCCGCCAGTCGCAGCTGCCGGCTGCGCTCGCCGCGCACGGCCGCCGCCAGGTGGAACACGGCGTGGCCCAGCGCCAGCCGGCCGCGCTCCGAGTAGAGCGCCTCCAGCGCCGGCGGCCGGCAGCTCAGCACCAGCGCCGTGCCGCAGCGCAGCACCGCCATGCGCAGCTCCTCACTGGTGGCCGGCGGCGCCGGGTCGCCGGCGCCGGCGCCCAGCAGCAGGAACACGCGCTGGAACAGGTCGAGCGCCAGCGGCGCGCTGTCTGCGCCGGTCCGCTCCAGCACGGACGTGGCCAGCTCCAGGGCGGCTATGGTGAGTTGCTCGTCCTGATCCTGCGCCCGGATCATTGTATACACTGGAAAGAGGATGTACTCCTGAAGACCCTCCAGCGTGCTGACGTCCGCCTCGGCCAGCGCCTCCTGCAGCCGCTGCACATTTTTGTACGTCGGCTCGTTGATCAGGCAGACGCAGGCTGGCTGAATGCGAAGAAATAGTGGAGACCTTTCTGGTGTGGACTTCATCCTGGAAGAGGCGGAAATTGTTCATCACTGCTACACGTTGCAGATGCCCTTCTCGCCCACCTACCTCAGCAATGGCACACTCAATAATATGGTGAACGGTGATAATCGTGTCACCGGGGCAATGACACCGGGGCAATGGACAGCATTGCCTTTGAGAACCATAACATGATCAGAAAAGTCGATGTGGTACCTCTTCGAGTAAAAACAGTATACATCATGGAAAAAAATGTTTTTGGCATCAACGCATCACTGTGGAGACCGAAGATCCAGGACTGTACAGGATGTCATGTACCGCATAATCCCGCACAAGTGACGAATAAACAGCTCCTGGAGGCGGTTGTGTAGAGTGGTCGAGCGCCAATATGATTCATCGCGTCCGCTACACAGCATGGCTGCACCGTTTCTGAGGCGCAGTCGGTGGCTCTGGCCAGGCATCACCAATCACGCGCGCATGTCGCCACGCTCGTCGACAAGCATATATTAAACAACGGAATTTGACGCATTTATAATGTATTGCATTGCTACAGTGCAGATGGATTACAGATCCTCCAGCCCACAAACACCCAAAAAAGCACGCCTACTTCACTCTGACAATCTTGGCAAAATACGTCGGACCATAGTTGTTCAGCACGGACGGCAGAACCTGTTGGCCGTACTTGATCCCCACACCTCGCGCGAACCACATCGAGCCGTAGAAGGGCTGCATGGCGTGCTCCATGTCCTTCACCACCACCTGGATGTCAGTGTCCTCCCACAGCTGCTTGAGCGCCATGTGCACGACACCGTCGTTCTGCACGGGCGACAGAGTGCACGTCGAGTAGACAACAGTGCCGCCCGGTCGCACCGCCTCAACTGCGCGCCGCAGTAGGTTCGTCTGCATCTGCGGCAGCCTGATCCGCTCGCGCGACCGACGCACGCTGAACAGGCTGTTGTCGTCCTCGGCCAGCGAGTGGCGGTCTGAGAAGCACGGCACGTCCACCAGCACCCTGTCGTACGCGTCGCGCTCCGGCAGACTCTGGCCGTCGCGCCGGCTGACGGTGACCGTGCACGGCCAGTCAGCCGGCGGCAGGTAGTCCAGCAGCACCTGCCGCAGCCGCTTCAGCCGGCCCGGCTGCGTGTCGTGGCACACCAGCGAGCCGGACCGCAGCGTCTGCAGGATGGCCAGCGCCTTGCCGCCTGGCGCGGCGCACATGTCCAGCACGGCGTCGCCCGGCTGCACGTCCAGCGCCAGCACGGGCAGCAGCGACGCGCCGTCCAGCGGGTAGTAGTCGGTGGCGCCGGACGCGGCGCGGCCCGGGCGCGGGAACAGCGACACGTCGCCGCTCGGGAAGGCGAACACGCGCAGCGCGTCGGGCAGGACCAGGCACGCCTCGCGGTCCAGCGCCACCTTGAGACTGCCGTCGTCCTGGCCGAACTGGAAGTAGTCGCCCTCCTCCAGCCAGTCGTCGTCGCCGTGCAGCTGCGACGCCGGCACGTAGTCGTGCAGCACGGGCGCCGCCAGCTCCGACGGCTGCACCACGCGCAGCCGGCCGGCCGCCGCCGCGTCAGCCTCCGCCTGCACCGCCGCAGCTTCCGCCTCTGCCTCCGCCGGCGCCGCGTCGTTCGGCACAGCGGCCGCGTGGGCGGGCGGCGGCGTGCCGGCGGCGGTCGGCCGGCGAGACAGTCGCTCCTGCCGCTCGCCGGTGCGCCGCCGCAGCTCGGCGGTCAGGTCGAGCGCGCCGGCCGCCGTCAGCCGGGCGACCGTGTCGGTCACGCTGCCGTAGTGGTTGACGAGCGCCGTCGGCTTGGCGCGGCACAGCAGCGCCAGCCGCATGGAGCGCCACCGCGGTCCGTACGTCTCCGGGTAGAAGTGGTCAAAGTGTTTCATCGCCAGCGCCGAGCCCGTCTGATTCTGCCGCACCGCGGCCCAGTGGTCGGCCTTCTTGCCCTTCCAGCGACGTCCAGCCTGCGCCCACACTCGAGTACAACTTGTGCACAGCTCCTTCACATTCGCAGCGCGTCGATTCATTGTGCTCAGTCGTGATAAGCCCTGTGCAATAGATTCTGTAGTTCTTATTGGCTGCTAGTCGACGGCCAGCAGAAACACGTCTGTACTGTCATATGTATGCATCAAACACGTCTTGCAACACACCATCTATCCTATTGCTGCTTTTGACAGAGGTGTGCCCAGTCCTGGAAAACACCCACGTATGCAGGTTAACGGAGCCGCAGTCGAACACAACAACGGTCTCTCGCAGTAGGTCCTAACTCTAACTGGGGAGATCATGTACTATCAACGTCCTGAAATTGACTTTTTGTAGAGTGAAGGGTAAGAAGGGTGACATAAAAAAGCCAACATTGTGTTTGGGCTTAGGGGCGCATCGACTGCGATGGTCATACAGCACCAACATTGTGTAAAAATGTGCAAACACATATGGATAATGCCTACAAATGAGTGGTCATCTATGACCTTTGTTAATTATTTGATGATGGTGATGCCAGTAGTGTACATGTTGTTTTTACCAGTGGGCAGTGATGCTGCCAGAGGCCATGAGTGCTTTCCTAAGACCAAAAGATCATCACAAACTGCACAAAAAAAAGAAGCAAATGTGGTTGGTACTTAATATCAAAAAGAAAAATGGAGGTAAAAACAATAGTCATTAACCCGCCTCAATGTCTCTCCGGTCAGATCCTCACACCCTGTCTCGGGGGGGTGGGGGGATAAACACCCCCCCCCTCTCTAACCTCCAAACTAAGCGTCGCACGAAAACGAAAGAGTGGCATCGGAAAGCGCTCGACGAGTAGGGCCAGACACCACCCCCAAATTTCCCCCCCAAAAAGTGACGTCACTAGGGGGTCTAGATGTTCACGATTTACATCATGTTCTTGGTTCTGGGGAGTTCATTTTGAGAGATTTGAAAAACAAAAAATTATTTGGAATCAGAAAAGGAAGACGAGATTGACCAGGGCCATAAAATTTTTGGCCACCCAAAAATCAAAATTGTATTTTTTGGAAATTTCAAAATTTTGAGTTTTAAAGTTTTCTTTAATTTTTATTTTTCTAATGGGTAGAGCGGACCGAAAAAACGGTGTTCGAAGTCAACATGCACTGATAAAAAAAATGTTTACTTTAGCCAGAATCTTCGATTTTAACTCTAATGGGCAAATATGCAAAACTAATAAGTAATAAAAAACGGAAGACAAAAATTCATCCGGTGCGTTTTCTTGTGTCCCTAAAGATAAGCAAACGTTGAAAGTTTCATTAAAATGTCTTTATCCGCTAAAGCGTGACGACTGGTTGAACTTTTTTGGAGGGGACCTCACTTGACCTTCACTAACTCGTTGACCCTAGATGACCTGACCTCAAAATTTTTACACAACATGCCTGTATGCCCACAATATGTATGTATTGATATACTGATGTCTTGTTCTTCACATCAGGAATTCCCTTGTCGCGCTTGTGGAGTTTAGCATGCATTCAGGTGGATGGCCGATTGCCACACGATCGGGTGGGGTCAATTTGACCTTATGGTTGGGTGGAGTCAATTTGACCTCCTGCAAGATTGAGAACCGGACGTCCTAGAGAGACAGGGGGAAAACGAGCATGCTGCAATTGACGTGCTCTTTCGAATAGTTTTCTTTTAAAGTTTGGGTCGGCTGGTGACCTTCAAATGAGGTAAAAGATGAAGTATTCAATGAGTTTGAACACTTTTACCATAGCAGCTAATAACTGCCCTATATCCGGCCAAGCCTCTATAAAACGTATTCTGCAGTTCATTGAGTCAATTCACACCCCACATGATGCATTTGATGCATCTATCATGACAGGGTTCTCAAATTCCTGCAGTTGGGTGTAAACTGACACTTAACACTGCTTTTCCTAACATTGCCTCTGACATATTTTTTACATACTTATACCAGCTACTCATTAATTGTGTGCTTAACACGCGCACTGGAGGGGGGGGCGAAATCCGCCCACCCCTCCGGTTTTCGTAAATAACTGCAGATTTTACCGGTCGATATACGCGATTTTCTGCGTACCTGCTTAGAAATGACCGGCGCGTCGTTTAAAGCAACAAAAATGAAAATCGGCCGAACAATTTTCAAGTTAGGGGCCGTTAAAGTAAAACAAAAAAATATAGTGCCAGACCACCAAAAATCGGTGCTAATGCGCTTCCCGTATATTCGCAAAAGGGAAGTGTTCTTGGCAACACTAGCGACTTGTTTGATGTATATTGATATGGTATATAGTTCCAGGGTCATGTTAGGTCACCGAGGTCAAGTCAGGTCAAGTTTGTGACATGTTAATGGAACCAAACTTGATCAACTGGAATGTTGTCATAAATACACTACTGTTTGTCATTTGTACTGTTTGTCATTGCGTTTCCATACTTTATTCATGTACTTCACTCCTTTCTTCACGAAGCCGATTGCTCCGAGCTGCCCGACGGAGCAGTCGGGCGGGCGGCCCGGTTCCGGTAACTGGAACAGGTAACTGACCTGATAAAGTGGTGTTATATAGGTGACCTGAGGTCAAATGTTGGGTCTAGCATCTGCATTGCATCATTAGTAATGTCCAAAACATCATTGATGCCCATTTTGGAGCATTTAAACACAATCACAGCGATCCATAACGATGACAAGTCAAGCCACGCAATACCAGACAATTTTGCAAATTTGACCTCATTTGACCTTGACGATATTGACCTAAGGTCATGAAATTTGCACACAATAGAGTTTACTACCGTACCCATCCACCCTGCGAATTTGGTCCCTCTAGCTTCACTAGGAGCCGAGATCTTAGGGGGGGGGCGGAACCCGCCCCCCCCCCTCCAGTGCGCGTAATTTTCAGAGGCCCTGCAGGGCGCGTGTTAATAGAGTATAGTATTATACAGGACATATCCAGTTTTTCTTAGCTGTAAATTTTTGGGCGCTGCATAACCAGTGGCAGTTGATGCACCCCTAAGCTGAAACAATAAATCAATCAATTAGCTGTAAATTTTGCATCCAAAAATACTTGCCAAATCTTTGTTTTATTCACACATGAACATAATTCCTTCCCTGAACCAAATTCAACAGCTCTAGTTGGGATTTAACAATTTGTTAGCCCAAAAATGTTTGTCTAAGTACCTCCATCTTGCATTATTACAAACACCAACTTGTGCAGCATTTCTTCACTTTCAACAATTACATTGCAAAATTGACTTCAAGCACTAACTTGGTTCCTGTATGACTCCAAATGTTAGACTTACATCATAAAAGTTTGGTTATCATGCTTGGACAGTACTTCAATACTTTATGAACACAACAAAAATGCATTTAAAATGTATTGAGTAGGAGGGCACAAAGTGGCTCATTGCATGCTTTTTGTTGTCCATAGCTTCACAATGTTTGGGAGAATTTTCTTACCATGGTGACTAACCCTGACACTATTTTGTACAAAACCTGCTAATTTCTGAACTATCTACCCTGATGAGGCAGCTCCAGGAGTTCTGCAACGTATGAGATTGCATCTTCGACAGTATTTGTCTTGTTCATGGTCTTGTTCCTCTGGAGCTTGGCGGGAGCAAGGAAAACATTATTGCGATCAGTTTTTATTTTATTTTGGAAGCATGGCAAAGCATATCATGCTTCATAGCTTCATCCAATAGACCAACAATATATGAAAGTGGCTTTCCTTTCATGATATTTCGAGCCCAAAAGCAATGAATGATTTTGTGGAAAGATGGAATTTACCTTCCATAATAGTGCCTGGCCAGTCAGGCTGCAAAGCATGGCAAACTGTTTGATGAGGCACACCATCCATGGAAAAATCTGCACTGAAGTGTACAGGGATGTCAAAAATCTGCAACAAGGAAATTGAATACATGCATTAAATGCAAAAAAAAGCGTGAGGTAAGAAAATAAAGACATAAGGACATAAAAGATCAGTGCAACTATGAGCCACAAGGGCCCTTCTTGGTTGCACTTTGTACACTGAACCAGTTGCCCACCAAATCTGTCAATTAGCCCTCCCTGGAATACAGAAAAACAAGCCCCCTATTCTTATAATGATTGTCTATGCCGTTTTTAAAGATGTTCAGTGTGTTGCTACTGACAATTGTTCCTGGCACCTGGTTCCAGTGTTCTACTACCCTGTTGGTGAAGAAAGACTGTCTTAACCTTGTCCTGCTGTGATTAACTTTAATTTTGAATTGATGACCTCTAATTGCATCATTTCTGTTAAATTCAAACATTTCCCTGAGATATCCCTGTTCCTGACCATGAACAAATTTAAAAACCTCGATGAGATCTCCTCTCAGCCTTCTATATCTAAGTAAAAACATATTCAATTTCTTCAATCTTTCCTCATATGCCAGGTTGCCTATACCATTAACTATTTTTGTTGTCCTCTTTTGTACTCTCTCTAAAAGCCAACAATCTTTCTCATCACTAGGGGACCAAGCTTGGACACAGTATTCTAAATGTGGCCTGACATATGCACAGTAAAGCTTCCTGATGACCTCCTCACTTTTGTATGACACATTCCTCTGTATCGCCCCAAGCATTCTTAGTGCCTTCTTCCTGGCTTCTTTGGTTTGTTCTGATGCCCCCAATTTTGTGTAAAAAAAAACACCTAAGTCCTTCTCCTGCTGAGTCACAGATAGTACTTGGCCATCCATCAAGTATGGCGCCTTCAGATGCTGCCTACCTACATGCATGACTTTGCACTTATCAAAATTAAACTTCATTTGCCATTTTTCGGACCACTTCACAAGCTCGTCTAAGTCGTTCTGCAGCAAAACCTGCTCATTGTGCCCTGTTATTGCCATACAGATCTTCAAATCATCCGCAAATTTCAAAACCTTACTGCTTAGGCCACATTCAATGATATTCACAAATATAATGAACAACAGTGGCCCCAGTACCGACCCCTGAGGGACTCCACTAAGAATATTTTGCCATGATGACTTTGTACCATTAAGCATCACTCTCTGCTGTCTATCTGAAAGCCACAACTCAATATATTTTAGGATGCTACCTGCAATGCCATGGACCTGAAGCTGCATCATTAACCGTTTATGGGGTACCTTGTCAAAGGCCTTACTAAAGTCAAGATATGCTACATCAACCTGATTTCCCTGATCAAATTGTTCTGTAGCAAAATTAAAAAAGTCCAAGAGATTTGTGAGACACGATCTTCCTTTTCTAAACCCATGTGGAGTATCTTGAATCAATCTGTTTCATTCCAGAAAACTAACTATTCTATCTTTGATAATTGATTCGAGTACCTTGCAGACTAGGGATGTGAGGCTTACTGGCCTATAATTTTCAACTTTCCCTCTTTCTCCTTTCTTGAAAATAGGACCTACATTTGCCCTTTTCCAATCTGTTGGAATTTCATTTTGTGAAACTGATCTACAAAATATTATACTAAGTGGAATTGCCAGTTCCTTTTCAGCTTCCCGCAATACCCTAGCATAAACTCCATCAGGTCCTGCTGCCTTGTTTGGCTTTATGTTTCTGATATAATTGAAAACAACATCACTATCAATGAAATCAACATTGTGTATCTGATCACCTGTCACTGAACTGTGGTTCACGGTTGGCAAATTTGTCACATCCTCCACTGTAAACACTGATTTAAACTGCCTGCTCAGTTCCTCAACCATCTCACCATCCTCACTCAATATAGTCCCATTTACTTCCAGTGGACCAATTGTGCTTCAAACTTTACTTAGCTTGTAGAATCTAAATAACTTTTTACTGTCCCCACTACAGTTCCTAGCCAAATTGAATTATTTTGCCCGCCTTGCTGCTCTGGTTTTCTGCTTCACAGCATCTCTAGCCTTTTGATACGACCTTAGATTTACGATATTTGAAGCTTCCTTAAATACTCTAAATGCATCTTTCTTAGCCTTAATTGATCTCCTCAAATCTGGTGTAAGCCATGCTGGCTTTCCTACCCTTCTTTTGCACCTTTGCTTTTGGGGGACATGTCTAATCTGAATTTCCCTCAAGTAAGATTTGAACTTTTCCCACATTTCACAGGCATTTAAATACAAAATTATTCTTCCCATTTTATGGCACTTAAAGCCTCTCTCATGGAGTCAAAGTCTGCCCTGTTAAAATTTGGAATCTTTGCCAAGTTATCCTTGATTGTCCCTGCTATTTGTACCTTAAATCTCACTATGTTATGGTCACTTCTTCCCAGGGTTTCTCCTACAGTCAAGTCTTGAACTAAATCACTTAAATCTGAGAAGACAAGGTCCAAGAATGAGCCCTGCCTGGTTGGTTCCATTACAAACTGGTGTAAGAACAAGTCCTCTTCAAGGCATTTCCTAAACAGTTTACATGATGGGGAGCCAACACCAACATTTTCATATCCTTTTAGATTAAAGTCACCAAGAATAAGGCATTTCCTCTGAAAGTTTCTACTGATTTCCTCACAAATCACCTTATCGAGCTCCAGTTGCTGAGAATGTGGCAAGGTTCCTGATCGATACAAAGCTCCAATCCTCAGTTTATTGCTGTTGCCTCTTCCCACAGCAACATCAAGCCAAATGGACTCCACAGACACATTTTTTACCCCATCTGCTACTTTCTGAGAACTGTATAAGCTATTCACATAGAGCATTACACCATCCCCTTTCACTGCTGGACCCCTATTGCATGAACACATATTGTATCCCTGGATCTCATAGTCCTGTAAGTTATCCCCAAAATATCCCTCACTGACCCATGCCTCAGTAATGCAAACAAAATCTGGTTTCTCCTCAACAACATAACACTTGAACTCATCAAATTTGGATCGAATGCTCTGAGCATTAAGAATCATACACTTAACAAAAGTTCCATAACCCTCTTTGGCTTTTTCATGTTGAGTAGCTCTATCATCTCTGGATGAGCTACCACTCTGCCCCCTGGATCTACTGCTACCCCTATTTGCTGACTGTGAGGTGTTTGCAAGACTTCTCTCTCTATCAGCTACATCCCCCCATGACCTGCCTAGTTTCCCTGTTTCCTATTGAGAGCCTCCTCATACCTATTGCTGAGCAATTCAACTTCTCTCTTGCTCAAATGTAACCCATCTAATGCAAACATTTCAGTCCTCCCCCAGAAATCCCTCCACAAATCCAAGAACCCCACCCCAAGTTCCTTACAAATCTTGGCCACCCTGGTACTCAGCCCAATGGCCCTCGAGTACCACTCTATGCTTGCGTTAACCATAGGGAGGATGGATGTTACCATTCCCCGTTTCCTACTCACAGCTAACCTACCTATCAAAGCCCTATACTCTTGTATTGTTTCCTCTGTTTTTGCTTTTCCTACATCATTTACACCAACCTGCACAATTACTGTTGTGCTCTCTCCACTACCCTTCATCACTTCTTCTATCCTATCACCAACGTCCTTTACCTGGGCCCCTGGGTAGCAAACACGAGTCCGTTTGTTGGGGTTCCTGCTACAAAAAGTATGGTCCATGTACCTCACTCTTGAGTCCCCTATAACTAAAACTTCCCCCTCTCTATCATCAGCTACCTGGTCGTTCCTACCTTCCTCCTTAGCAGCATTACTATCTCTCTCTTGCAGTACCTCAAATCTATTATTAGTTTCAATGCCTTTGTCAATTTTCCTTAAAGCTAGTCTCGTACTCTGGCGTCTAGCTACTTTCCACTCTCTACTATCATGGTCCATACTATCTCCACCCCTATCACTCCTAGACTCCTGCACCTGGCTTGCCTGGCTGACATTTCCTATGGTGGGCCCTGCCACCAAACACTTCAGATGCTCCACCTCCCTTGCTAACATATCTACTTTCTTACACAAGTCCCCAATGACTACCATACACTTACACTTCTCACAGTCGCCTTGCATTTTTTTAATTATTTTTTTTTAAAATAAAGTTATCCCGACTCCCACCAGCTACAAACTCCAACTAAACCAAACTAAAATTAAAAAAAGCCTAGATACCTTTGCAATTACACCAGTATATTGCAAATATACCTAGTGGTAATTTAAGCTCACTATTTTAGTCCTAAGCTCTATCTTAAACTTAAACACCAAAAAGACACTGACTTATCCCTCTACACTACAGAAACCTAAGCCACGAGACCGCACCACCCGTCTACAAAGCGTTCACGTGGCTGATCGATAATTCTAGAAGGTACCTAGTGTAATTTAAGCTCACTATCTTAATCTTAAAGTCTATCTTAAACTTAAACACCAAGTGGACACAGACTTATTCCTCTATGCTAACAGAAACCTAAGCTACGTGGTCGCTCCACCTGTCTACTATATCATTTTTGAGCAGACAAAAATGATATAGTAGCTTGAACAGACTACACTTCTTTAGCTTCTGAGTACCTAGTTTCACTGTGGATTAGCCTTCCATACATGGCTGGATAGCCCTGAGTGTGCCAGGGGGTCAGGACCTCCCATGGTTTGGTACTGTGCTCATATTAACTTGTCACTTTCCCTATTTAATCTGAATATGTCTAGAAAGACTTAGACCCCCTTGCTTCATGAGCAATCTCCAGCCCTGCTTCCAGGAGTTAAGAACCTAGAGTTATTTCATGATGGATTTGACTGTTTGCTAGGCCACATAGCATCACTAATCACTCACACCAATTGATCATGGGTGGACTCAGGAATCCTGCCAGTTGCAGGATTGGAACCCACAAACTAATGAAAGAAAAACTAAACACCAAACTAGGTAACTGAGCAGTGATAAATTATCCGTGAAGTAGGGTGGAATATGCCACTTTCTGAACATTCAATTGACATCCTTCTCCAAGAAGTATTGACATCCTGCTCCTTGATGCATGCATATGAAGTCTTTGTGTCTCCTTTCTGACAGTATCTTGTTTATAAGTATCATGTGCATGCTCTCATGATGAATGGTGAGATGCGAGCATTTTGCAACACAATTTCAGGTAAAGGGATTACCTATATTGTTATATGACATGCAATACCAGTTTATAGCATATACATTACCCCTATCCCAAATATAGCTCTTTCTAAATTATGAATCTCAAAACAAATGAGCAAATGAAGGTACAGTCATAAGTACCTATACCATTGGTTCAAATTTTAGTCTGAGGACATCAACAGCATTTTAAATGACACTAATTGCATGGCAAATTTTGACATCCTACTGTGCTCGTTTCGACATCCCACACCGAACAAAAAACCATTATTTTAATGCTGTAACTGAGTGAGTGACCCCTCCAGAAGTTGTCAACACTTCATGCTTATAAACAATCATAAGAGCAGGTTGGATTATCACTGGAGCAACAGGCTGTACTTCACAAGTCACATACATTGAAGGAACCCATACTCAACCACTAAATTTACAGTGTCACCAAATATTTCTGATCATTTCCTTTGTACAGGATTCTTTCAGTGGTGGTGGTGGTGGATTGGAGTTTAGGGGTGCGTCGACTGCCAAGGTCATTTTGTGCCCATAGGGATTCTTTCAGTAATTCAGTTGGGGAAACAGTGGTTTTATATTCCATTTTTGGAAACTTTCCATTTTTTGAAATTGCTTCCATAATTGGGAATGCTATTTTCCAAAAATGGGAATGCTGGTGTGTCAGTGTTCCCATTTTTGGAAGCTATTACATCATCACTGCACTCAAATCAATTTTAGCTTGAGTTAAATAAAAATTGTTTGTTGTAGCTGGTTGCATCTATATGATAGCACCTTATTATATCAGTTGGGCTTTGCACCTAAGGAAACACTAGTTATAGTATATTTTCAATATTTTTTTAAAGTCAGCTACAGTGTATCAGGGAAATATCTCCAGTTGAAGTAGGTTAATATGTTGTTATTTTAATGACTGTTCACCCTGGTTTTGTTTTAAACTTGCATTTTATTCACAAAATACACTCTGTGTATTCCAACAAATCCGATAGTTCAAGTGCAGCAATTTAGAAAAACAAGGATGGTGAAGCCATGAGGCAGTGCATCCAGTGGCATGGTTGAGGTTGTCACGGTGAGTTGGATTTTTGGGCATGGTGACTTTGATTTTGTCTCAATGGTTGTAATTGTGGCAGAAACACAGATTCATAAATAGAACATAGTTTTGCATTCGCATTTTTGGAAAATAAGGTTCCCAATCATGGAAGTAATTTCCAAAAATGGAAGGTTTCCAAAAATGTAAAATAAAACCAGTTTCCCTAACTGAATTAGATCCTTCATTTCTGTGTACCCACCTAACTAACCAAACCAAAGCTATTTTAAATATTTTACACCTATCATGTATACCCACAGCAACTTTAAATTTCCAGCTCTGCATACCTACCTACCTACATGCTAAAAATTGTGCAGCTGCATTGGTAATGAGGTTGGCATCTACCTACCTGCCTAACTAGGTAACTACCTACCTACCAAGAACCCAAGGCAATGAGCCATGGCTGATACTCTTGCATGGAGATTTGACTATGCTTCAATTTTGACACTGGCCCTTGTTCATCCAGTACAAGGCACATATTGGCACCCTATACTGGTGCTACTTGTACAAGAAAAGTAGTGCTTTCTTGAATGGATAACATTCAGTTTCTCTCTGAAATATTGCTGACGACTTGGTTGAGAGGGAGCTGAATTAATATCTATTACCTAGGTAGGGGAAGAGGGGGGGGGTATCTGAACATGTTCTGTTTCCTGAACACCTACCTTTGGTCGTCTCCCACATCATGTTCAGTGCATAAATAACAAAAAGATAGTAGTATTCATAAATGATGGACCTGTCTCTACCAAAATAAGAAAGTCTGATCACATAATTAAACCTATTCTTTGTGTATGGAGGTTGCAAAGTTCACAGGAACCATGTTAGGCTTCCCAGAGCAGTTGGCTTAAGGAAACCATAAGGAAGTGACTTTCAATTTTTCTGTGCAATTACACCAGCATTTTTTAGTGGCTACTAATAGCTTGTACCAAACAGCTACTGTGAGGTAATCCTGAACAACAACATTTTCATGTTCAGAATACAGCACACTACTATAAAATAATCATTGTTTTAAAGTTGCTCTTTGAAAGTGGTTAGAGGATTTTCATTCAAAGGAACTGTTTGAATATGGATAGCTTGTTCATTTTTGTGTTCAGTAAACACAGTACAATTAATGGTTCAGCCATACAGAAGCAGCAGTAGAGCTATTTGTTGCATAATGCCTGAAGTGTTCAGACCCCCCCCCTCTTCCCCTAGGTAGGTAGGTACCTACCTAGGTATATAATATTTGGTATATATCAAGATCAAGGTAAAATGTGATTTTGGGGATTTTTTTAATACAGGGTATTTTAATGTAAAGATGATGATGTGACCACTCATTTTCTCTGCAAATGATTACTTTTCAGTTGGCAAACAAATGCACGATCATAATCTTCACTCTGCAAATATAGCACATTGCATATAATTATCCATACCTGGTGTGTCAGATGAGATAAAGAAGACATTCAACACTTCATGTACTCGATTTAATACTCTGACATTGAAAACCTTATGTTTCTACCTTAATTCGACATTATCTCCGATAATGAATACTCGCAACATGCCGTGCCAGCAAGTCAGTTAGGGCCGGAAATTCCTTGCAAAGCCATATTATTTTATTTGTAATATATTTGATGACATCAGGGCCAAAAAAAAATATCTGACAATTCTGGTTTTCCGGTCAGGTTAGGTTAGGTTAGGTTAGATTATATTATGATGGAATATATTTTATATATTATGGTACATTATCTTAGTCTAGGTTAGGTTAGGTTAGGTTATTTTATTTTTTGTTTTGTCCCTGACTTAATGCATATGACATCATCAAATAATTACGACGTATTCAACCGTCGCGGACTTAAAAGTAATCATTTGCAGAGAAAATGATTGGTCACATCGTCATTTTTACGTTAAAATACCATGTTTTAAAAAAAATCCCAAAATCGCATTTTACATTAATCTTGATATTTACCTAATATTTTTCATAATATTCGACGTTGAAGTTCCCTACGCCTTGAAATATTTTCCCACTAAAAAGCACAATGTACCGATGCTTTATGAGGACGTAACGGGCGGTGAACAAATGCAAAACAACAGTACCGCTACATCCACAAATAGGTACCTTGGTAGCTACCTGCCTACCGACCCACCTTGGAAACGCGGTTAGCACGGTACCACCACGAGAAGTGAGAGGTGAAATGTGGCACGACCAAGGCGGTATATACCGGGCACGACTATTAAAATACTAATGTAGCAAAGGCGGGAATTCTGCCGCGTATTCTTAGGATTTTGGGATACCATATGAAGAAGTTTTACCTATGCACAAAGTGATGAAATTTTTTAATATACTTCTTAGTAATTGAACACACCAAGACAACTGAACATGTCAGCTTCCTCGTAACCTTCCTAGCATAACCTAAATTTACATAGCCTAACCCAATCTGCGGACATTGGATCCCGTAACACCTACAGACGTTTGATCCTAATTGCGCAAAACCTACGGATGTTGGACCGTGTCAAGCCTTGCGGATAAAGCTTCATATGCTAAAATCGCATGAAGCTTGCAAATGCTGGACCACGTGAGGCCTACAGATGTTGGATCCATGGGTGTTGATTACTAACAATTATTGGGGATGGGGACACAATGCATGAAGACAATGAGCAAGCCCAAATTGATTGGGAGCACAAATTGATTGTAAGGTCACATGTTAAAAGTTTAAATTATTTGGGAGCAAAGCCAACGTTGAGGGGCACGCGCTCCCTTTAAGGTATATAAAACAACACACCTGGTTCGATCAAATAAAACCCACAGATGCTCAAATCGTGCAAATTATCTCACGTAGGCCGTAAAGGTTGCTGTTCTAACGTGACGGAATCTCTCTACGCTCCTGTTGTGCCATATGGGCTTCAAACTTGCGTGCCATTTTGGAATTCACGCCTGTGGTTCAGATGGTATTGTGGTAAATATTACGATGATCAAGGTAAAATTTGATTTTGTGGCATTTTTGTGTAATAGTATGATTTCTGACGTGATGAAGACGATGCGATCACTAATTTTAACTGCAAATGATTACTTTAATTCAACGGCGGTCGATACAATTGATGACGTCATAGAATAAATAAAATAATCTAACCTAACCTAACCTAGACTAAGATAACGTAGCATAATATATAAAATGTATTGTAACATAATATAATCTAACTTAACCAGAACCAGGATCCTCCGAAACAAATTTTTCGGCCATGACGTCATCAAGTATATGCGACATTGTGCATATCTCCATAGGCAACTTTAGAAACAATACCTACTAAACTTTCGGAAGTTTAATAAATATTCATACTAAACACACTTGCCCTCTTAGTAAATATACATACTAAACTTTTTCGAGGATGTGTTGGGCAAGAGCCATGTTCGGCAAGCATGTATACGGTGCAGTCGGAGTAAGCGGAAAACAAGGAGCCAATCAAACGCGTCAGAGTTTCGCCTCAGGTACTTTTGCTATGACGTCACACATTTGTAGTCGGTGCAGGCGGTGTAGTCGGAAAATCGCGTAATCTCCGACTGCAAGTTAACTTGTGCGTGGCTGACGCAGTTGAGACAAGGCTGGAGTAGGGCTGGTTACGGCCGGGGTATAGGTAGATACATACTTCCAGGAGGATTTCACGCATTAAGTGGTCGCCGGTTAAAGTATGCACCCTTAAGCCCAAATAATGAATCAACCAGATTGTTTCGTCCTTTTTGGTCATTACAGCCTTGTTCTTCCAAAGAGCTGTGCAGAAATCAAATGGCTTTAACTCAAGGTTACTTGCCATTTACATTGGCCTTTGGTATTTCTGTAAAGACAAAGACATAAAAGATCAGTGCAACTATGAGCCACAAAGGCCCTTCTTGGTTGCACTCTGGACACTGAACCAGTTGCCCACCAAATCCGTTGATCAACCGTCCCTGGAATACAGAAAAACAAGCCCTTTATTCTGATAATGATTGTCTATGCTGTTTTTAAAGATGTTCAGTGTGCTGCTACTGACAATGGTCTCTGGCAGCTGGTTCCAGTGTTCTACTACCCTGTTGGTGAAGAAATACTGTCTTAACCTTGTCCTGCTGTGATTCACTTTAATTTTGAATTGATGACCTCTAATTGCATCATTTGTTAAATTCAAACATTTCCCTGAGATATCCCTGTTCCTGACGAACACATTTTAAAGACCTTGAGATCTCCTCGCAGCCTTCTATATCTCAGTGAAAGCATATTCAATTTTTTTCAATCTTTCCTCATATGCCAGGTTCCCTATACCATTAACCATTTGTGTTGCACTCTTTTGTACTCTCTCCAAAAGCCAACAATCTTTTTCATAACTAGGGGACCAAGCTTGGACACAGTATTCCAAATGTGGCCTGACATATGCACAGTAAAGCTTCCTGATGACTTCCTCACTTTTGTATGATACATTCCTATTTATTTCCCCAAGTATTCTTAGTACCTTCTTCCTGGCTTCTTTGGTCTGTTCTGATGCCCACAATTTTGTGTTCAAAATAACACTTATGTCCTCCTGCTGAGTCACAGATAGTACTTGGCCACCCATCAAGTATGGAGCCTTCATATGCTGCCTACCTACATGCATGATTTTGCACTTCTTAAAATTAAAGAAGCCCTGTAGAAGCCCATGATCACAAATTGGAGAAAAGCATATGGACTGGATGTGCTGAAGATTACCTAGCAGCTTATTCATCTACCATTTCTTTAGTAAATCACATGTAGGCAAGATATTCCCTATTTCATGTCACACCATTGCATTGGCACAATGGGTGATGCAGAATCCTTTTGTGACAGTGATATTACACAATCCAGCATCAGTAGGTTTTAGGCAATGCAACATCAATGGGCTTTAGGTGACCTAACATCAGTGCATTTTAGAGTACCCAACATCAGTAGGTTATAGCCTACAGTCAAACCAACATTAGGAAGTTTTTGGTGATTGAACATTGGAAGGTTAGGTTTTTACTCGCAAGTTTGCATTTTTCTTCATTGTATATATCCCCACCAAAGATCTGTGTTCAATCCCACACCTTTCCCATCTTTTGGTGGTGAAAAGGGAATAGCATGTATCTTCATGGTTAAACATGTTTTTGTGGTGTTTTTTTATGGTACTTGAGTGAATTTGACATTTTGTTGGTGAACTGACTACTTATTGAGATATAAGTACTTTAATTTCAACTGCTTATATCTTGAAAATTTGTCATTTACCAATAAAATGAAAATTAAATTAATTCAAATCATCAGAAAGCATCATACAAATATTTTTTATTGCAAATTGGTGTATGGGCTTCTATGCATTTATGTCAGCTTTTGACACTGATGATGTAGATCTGGCATGAAAATTGGTCACTGGGAAATGGTACCATCAGCTCAGGATTTCATTTCTGGAAATATGGCACCTGTAAAATGCTATTGTCCTTTGTGAAGCCAGAAGAGCAAGGCTCTCATCTAGCATACAGCTGGAGGTGCATCATGTGCACCAGGTAGTACAAAAGAAGGTACACGAACTCCTGGAGGAAAAGGTACATCTGGTGCCACAATCCTGGGGATAAAAATAAGACAAAGGCATGGAATTGACTTGAAGCTTGCCTAGCATCGGCATCTACTGTTTCTTCAGGAACTAAATACCAGCAAGATATTCACTGCTTAAAATCACATCAATCAGCAGATGCATCAGAACCTGTGGACTCCTTTTGTGACAATGATGAGGCATCCCAGCAGCCAGACAATGCAGGCAATCATCACAACACACCTATTGTGGTGAAGTGTAAGGGTGTTATAGGGTGACACTTCACAGGGAAAATATTGTCACTGATTTCAATAGAGATGGTCTGAATTCAGCTGGAAAAAAAAACTTGCTGAGCAGAGGGTGCACTCAAGCATTCTGGAATGCCACCTCCATAGTTCAAAGCTAAATGGCAAAGCTAGATATTTGGTCTTATTGGAAAGGGGGCAATTAATTATAGGGACCCAGTGCATACAAAGTGACACCCCCAGATTCTGAGTAGATCCTTTCCAGTCATTGCCGGTACTATTGCACCTTAAGGTATTGTAGGGCGGCGAGGTCGGGGGCGGGGTCAGTGTGGGGGAATGGATGGGGGAGGGGTAGGATTTTTTTGGGGGTAGGTAGGGGTGGTGGTTTGGGGGGGGGAGTGGTATTGAGTGGGATGGGATATAGGGTAGTGGGTACGGATGGTTTCTGTCTTGGTGTCTGTCTGTTGTTGTCGGTCTGAATGGTGGCACTGAGTGGTCGTCTCGAATGGTGGCACTGTTGTTATGTTTCGTCTTGGTCTACTGCGGTGCGCCCTTGACTTCGGAGCGACCTTGAGTAGGTAGTTTCCGCACGGCCGCCGGCTGGCGGCCATGTTTTACTACGCTCACGGGCGCCGGGCGGCTACCCCGGCCCGCGCCGATCCCGCTTCCGGCGTGCCGCCGGCCCCCAACCGGGACGGCCCACAGCGAGCGGTGACCCACGAGTCCTCGCTGTAGTAGGTGCAGTCTGAGCGTGCCATACCATCTTGTCTTCGTCGTATTGTCATCTTGTCGGCGCCCCGTGACTCGTTATCCTAACACGAATTTATATTTAGCGAGGTCAAATCTCCTCTCTTCACCACTTCCATCCGTGAGTGAACCTGACTTGGTCGTGGCGCCAGGGATAGAGGAACCGCATGATTGGAGAGACCTAGGAGGGGAGGGGGGGGGTCATAAGAGTAATGGACGGACATTTGGAGTTGGAAATGCGTCCGTCGCCGGCCCTCGTCCAGCTTCGGGGCCCTCTTAAGTGTTAACGTCCCCGCTTGTTTCCCTCCATGTCATCCACCTGCATGCTCGCACCGGACCGGAAAATTGAGGGCCTAGGTAATTATTCTGGGTCAAATTTTGGCAACGATGGTTTCTGACAGCTAGATGCGTACGCAGAGTTCCAACAGCTCACACTGGTCCTTAACTACCCATAACTACGTCATGCATGCTCCCACGTAATCCATTCATTTCCATCTTCCATTCCGAACATTTGCTCTCTATTAAAAGTGTTGGCCCGATAATTTCCCTTCCAGTGGTGCATGCGCATTCAGCGAGTCTTACTTCCTCAGACCGTTGCTTAGGGCTTTCTAGCCCAAGGTTAAATGTGAATTACCCGTACTTAGGCCCACAACTGTGACCGGCTGACGCGACACTGTTGGTTGGGAATGATACTATTTACTTTACTGCCTTCAAGGCTCGATGACACTGGGCTGCGATATTCCGTTAGTTTCTGATGGTCTTATGCTGGGTTTGAGTATTAATGGCCGACATACCTACGCTTTAAATGAGTCCAATGCCTTGCCAGGCCTTGCATTGCTCTAACTTGCAATCGGCGGGCACCCCCACAGGTGGTCCTGGGCCACAAATCGGTCGGGATGTCCCCCTATCGTCTTTCTAACCTATCCTGCCCGGGGTCATAGTCGGGAGACCCTCAAATCCCCTGCCTGTCCTATCCTTGGGGGGCTTACGGAACGCCAAACTTCATCTCCCCTGTCTGTGCCGTAATCGAGAGGCCCAGGCCTGCTGGAATAGCTGAGACGGGAAAGGAATACCGACCTAGCCGTTTTTGGCTTTTACCTAACTGTGCGCACAGATTCATCCCGACCCAAAATTGGTTGCCGCTGTCTGCGAGCTTAACCATGGATCCCGTCGGATCTGACCACCCTCGGGATGCCCTTCCGCGCTCTGGGATCACCAGGCCGGAGGGTTTTGCGGCCTAGAAATTCTCAAGTGAACCAGCTGCCCTGTGAATATCCAGTCTTTCCGGCACGCTTTCCCAGGGGTTCAACCAACAGTGTTTCGTCATTTTCCCGTCTTCTATCAGCCCTCCTCCGTCTCCTCCGAAGAGAAGAGGGTGGAGGCTCACGTTTGGGCCCATGGAAGTTATCGCCCGTGGAAGGGCGGCTTGCAGGCCGTCTCCTCGCTTATTGCGTAATCTGTCTCACGTTTTTCCGTCACAGACCACATGGTCAGTGGTTAATGGTTCGTTCCTCAACTACATCGACTTAAGTATTTTTGGACCTCCGAGTGTTTACCAGGCCCGCGGCATTTAAGGGTAATACATGCGCTGATAAGTACAAAGCCTGAGGGCGAGTTTCCAGCGATTTCACGGTAACGTTATTTCCCATCGTGACTGCTTTGTGACATTTCCCCCTGCAACAATTTACTTGTACGAGTCTGGTCTCCAGCATATCTCGGCGTGACAGAAAACGCACACCACGGACCACGGGGTCCTCTATAATTAACTTGAGTCTCAAGTCCATTTCATTCCATTATAGATGTTATCCCCGGTCCCATATGTAATCCGCTTCCTGGGTTCAGTTGTTCGGTACTATTACCCGCACCATTTTAAAGCAGGTGGAAGTCTCGTAGACGCGGGGTGTGATGGTTTAGTGACCCAGTGTCCGGAAAGTATTTGCCGCAGCACTTCCAAGGCCAAGAACCCTCGACTCGACGCCTTCGGCCGGGCGACATGTTGATTTGGGAAGCAGGTGTTAGGCGGGTGAGTGGCGAGCGAGGTAGAGAGAGCGAGAGAGAGTGAGAGAGAAAGAGAGAGAGAGAGAGAGAGAGAGAGAGAGAGAGAGAGAGAGAGAGAGAGAGAGAGAGAGAGAGAGAGAGAGAGAGAGAGAGAGAGAGAGAGAGAGAGATAGAGAGAAAAGGAGAGAGAGATAATTATTATATGCTGGGACGACCCAGTCCTCTTCCTCCTCCATAGTGACGCTCGAGTACTGCCTGATATGTTTCTGGACGAAAGCCCCTTTTCCCTGTTTCCTGACCCAGGAAAAGTCGGCTCAATTCGTGTAGTGTGCCCCCTCCCCCAATCATTTAGCTGCCCTGGACCCGTGTTTATTCTTCGCTCCCATGAGACCAAGCGGGTCGCCGCCTGTAATGGAACCCGTGATCCTTTTCTGCGTGAAGGAAGAATGATAACCTGACCCCTGTAATTCGTTTTTTTCCAGGCCCGTTTAAAGCTTACCCTTTTGTGAATAATTGCCTGCACTGTCACGTTGCGCTGGTCTCTACGTCGGAAGTGCCCGGAAGTTTAGTGAGCATGGGAGGATGAATGTTCGTGACTCAAAGCTGAGTGAGTATGGAAGGGCTGCACGTCATTTAACGCCTGGTTGCTATTTCATTCTTGATAAATGCCATGAATGAATCTTGTGCGGTTACTCTTGTACGCTCAAACGCACTGGAATGGCAGATCTCTGATAAACAAATGTCCATGTCATGCGATACTCCCGTTCACTACTGACTATTTGGGTTAACGGTAATGGTCTGTTTCCTCCACAAGGGTTAATGAACCCTTGGCTTAGTGGCACCGACCGCTCGGCTGCCTGTGTGCTGGGAAACAGGTGTTGACGTGTGATTGGAGTGCGAGGGAGAGAGGGGGGGGGGAGAGAGAGAGGGAGAGAGAGAGAGAGAGAGGGAGAGAGAGAGAGAAAGAGAAAGAGAGAGAGAGAGAGATAGAAAAAGAGAAAGAGAGAGAGAACAAGAGAGAGAGAAAGAGAGAAAGACTGAGAACAGAAGGGCAGAGGGACAGTGGGGAAAGAGGTATTCCCACCTTGTCTGTATGCGCATTTTATCCGCTGAGTAACGTGGGGTCCCAGCGGATCTACGTTACTTTCATTCTCCCATGGAAAGAAGGGGGTTTATTTGACTGCAGTGAGCCAGAAGGCCTGCACTCTTCATTGACGTCTTCCCGGAACCACATGGCTCCTCAGTCACTTAAACCGGCTCCTCCGTCACTTAAATTCTTATCGGTAATGTGTGTGCGTGGCTATGTATTCTTTTCCTTCCATTCAGAGTATAAGCATTCATGGATATAAACAAAACATTCGCGTATCATCCACACCAACCTTAAACACCATGCATGTTTAAACGATATAACATTCAGGTATCCTCCACCAACCCTGAAAACTATGCTCCAAAAGAACCTTATTTGCCACAATTCGCTCCTCCATTTTACCCTTCCCGGGGCAGACGGTTACCCACATCCCACCGCTGGCTGGGGCCATCACATATGCATTATAAGGGCCGGTGGCGGACGGGTCACATGGGTTTCATGACAGTTCACGGGGACATTGCCACTCCTTGCTCCAGTTCACTCACATGTCGTGGTATTCACTCGCTTTCCGCAGAGTCTTTCAGTAGTTGCCGTGTCGACGAAAGCGTGCGCAGTTCACCGTTTCACAATCACTCCACTCAGCTCGCGAGCGACTCCCGGACGATTCTGCTGGATGTGCGAGCTTCTCGGCGATTCCGTCCAATCTTCCTCCTCCGTCGCAGCCTCGGGTGGTGTGTCCCCGACGACTGCCTTGGGTGATGTGTCCACTCCTCCGGGGTGGCCCGCCTCCGGCGGCTGCCTCGGGTGGTGTCCGCCTCCGACGACTGCCTTGGGTGATGTCTCTCGACTCTCCCGGGGTGGCGCTTATAAATGCGCCTGTTATCAGACAACGCACGTCAGGCTCTTTGTGCCCCGTGGCCTGGCTGGTGGCTGATGGTGCCGGCTGGTGACGCTGGTGACTGGTGATTGGTGACTGGTGACTGCCGACTGCCGGCCGCTGATTGGCGGTTGGCAGTTGGCAGTTCCTGAGCGGTAGCTGTTTCCAGGTTACTGGGTCAGGCTGATACCCGTGGCTGGGCGGAAGTCACTACTTGCATTCGCGGCAGCTCCAAGTGGCCGCTATTGACAGTGTGGGCGTATCGGCGACGAGTAGGCTTCGTGTTTGCGCTGGCTTTTCACAAATTTATCCGCACCTGCCACGGGTTTCCGGTCGCGGCGGCTGGATTTCTCGTGTAGTCGGGCCGCATGACAACCGCATGAAACTCCGTGTTAAAAATGTAAGTCTTCTTACAGTATCCACAAGACAAGTTTTACACATCTTACCACCATGAAGCAAACAATGTGGTTAGGCTTTGCTAGGTTAGGCTAGGCATTTCTTTTAAGCTTGGAAGATTTTCACAGTTTCTGTGAAAATTTTCACAATACAAATAATTCAGTGTCTTTCAAATTGAATTAGGCTAGGTTTGGTCAGGCTTTTTAATTATAATTGTTGGACAAAAGTGGTGGGAAGATTTTCCATTTGTAACAAGAATTTTCTTCTAGCATTTTACAACCTCTAACAGGTTCCAACTTCTAGGCTAGGTTATAACATTTTTTCTCTTTTCATCATGTTTTGCTACATAGCCAAACTGCAAGCCCCTAGTCAAGCCCCTGCCAAACTGCAAGTCATAGTCATAAAATGTTTAGACTTAATAAGAGCCACAAGGGCCTGTCAGGTTAAGTCTGTAATGGGAAGATACCATGAGCCTGGACAAAAAGACACTCATCACCCTAGCCAACATCACATCACAAATTCCAAAGAAACCATCCACCAACATCCTACACATCCATCTATGCTTACCTATCCACCAATGTCCCACACAGCCATCCAACGTTTCCTTGCCTATTAAGCCCTATTAACTTGATCCTGTATAGTACAAATGTGGATCAGGTGCCCTACCAATAATTTTCAAACTCCACCCATGCCTTCTTAAAGGGGTCTGTACCATGCACACCTACTTGCCAAAAATCTCACCTCATCCAACACTAATTAGAACACCAAAAAAAATTGTCCACCCTATTTTTAAACACATTCAATGAGGGATGGCTTGCAACATCAGCAGGCAGCCTATTCAATTGATCAACAACCCTTTGACCGAAGACCTGTTGTCACTTAACTGTCCTACACCTTGATTTGTCTAACCTGAATTGATGACCCCTATAGTCTAAATGGAGGGGCATCATTCATATTGACCTGATCTAACTCTTTAATAATTTATACATTTCAGTCATATCACCCCTTAATCTCCTATGCTTGAGTGAGTACATATCTAATGCCATGAGTCTTCCCACATATTATAAGTTACCTAGTCCACTGATGAGTCTATTGGCTTTCCACTGCACACAGGTGCAACTCAGGTCAAACTTGTCTTTTTGGCATTATTTTTCCTGCCAACTGAAAAGTATGTATTTGCAGAGGAAATTAGTGGTCACATGTTAACCACATTCATAAACATTGCATTGTAACTAAGAAATTCATGAATTCTACATTACCTGAAAGTGCAAATTTACCTAATTTCCATGACTAAATGTTAGATGCCTGAATTCAAAACGACAGGTGTTGCCGTTCCTAGATTCCTCCCCTTATTTTACTTCCTCGGACGCCCATGTCGAAAACTGCACGTATATATTAACTGCGTAACCATCCATCATCCACCCAGCTTCACTCATCGTCAATGTTTCCAAACGCATCATCCAAAACCTGAACAAAGGCAGGAAGCAGCTGACTTTCATCAGCATCAGTCATAGTCCCAGGTTCTAGATACTGATTAAGCTGGAGTTATGCCTCACAACCATAAAGTTACAAATTCTACCAAAAAAACAAGCTTGGCCGACCCAACACGACTTTATCTGCGGATTAAGCACCGCGCCCGCAATTGCACCACAAACGTCTCATCTCTCTCACATTTGTCGACTGCAAGCGCAAAATTGTGTTCGGTGTGACGTCATAGTTCCGTTTACTCCGACTACACCGTATACATGCTTGCCGAACAGGGCTAAGGTCTCAACTAGCCTCAGCTAACCTCCACCGAGTTCAATACAGCGAAGAATGGCTCTTAGATGCTCCTGGGTTATAGACATTGCGTGTAAAGAAAATATACGACCTTCAATATACCAGGAGGTGCTGAGTTGACATCAAAAGTGACGTTAAGGATTATACTTTATTGCTCAACGTTTCGGTCAGGGGCCATCGTCAGGAGTGATAAGAAAATGTCAAGCTGAACAATTGAAAAAAAAGCACGCGGGAAAAAGCGTGCAAAAAGACACGTGGAATGCAGAAAAGCCTCCTCAGTGGCGCAGACATGGATGATGTACGCCTGGATTGGAAACTCCGCGTCGGCGCCTTTGATCTGCGCGTATCAGCGGCACCGACCTGCCACCTGGCGGAGGGTAAGTAAAAACACGGAAACGCGGTCAGTTTTAGGCCGTGCGCCTATGGGAGCTCGGGGTACGCATTTCGTATTGGAATTTTTCCCAATTTATTCAGCCACCCCAGGAGGATTGCATCTGCCTTTCATAACACAGAATTGATCAAGGAACCTTACCATTCTTTCCTTATTGATTTATTACGCTACGTTCCGAAGTTGTCGTTATGCGAAGTGAATGCATCTGTGAGAGGGAGCCCATTTCTACGACAGGGTCGGCCCACCGATGTTGATTTCTTAAAAGGATCAGAGGGGGCAAAGTACAAGAAGGCAATAGGTAGACCAAAATTAATAGGGGGTCACATTCCATAGGCTCCCATGTTAGAAGCTGAAATGATTGCGGGTGGGGGAAGCAAGCATTGAGGGGGCAGTTTCACCCTTAAAGATAAGAATGGGCGGTTCTGCTTTCGCCCCCACCCTCCTTGCTCTCTAGATATGTGGCTTATATTTTCCGGTGGAGTGGTTTACGCAACTGAATGGGAGAGTACAGACTTCGGCGTACCCACCAATCCGCAGAGGATTGGACGGAAGTTCCATGGAGGGTACAAGCACCCTACACCAGGGGTGTCGATTTTTGAAAAACATTGGGGGGGGGCCGAAGTGCCAGTGCACTAGACCCCCCTCCCCCCAAAAAAAACTCATCGGATTTAGCCCACTATATTTTCAGATCTCAGAAATTCTTATTTTTTATTCGACGATGTGTATGTTTATGTTTATTAAGCATCCTCACCAACGGGGAAAATCGTCCAATAACTGGTGAAGTCACATAATTAAAAGAGCAGTGTTCAGTACATGTCAACATAATAACTCTTGGTTGGTTATTAGTTCTACGACACGTCGACCGTTGCGTCATATAGCGTCGCCAATCTCTCACGCCGATTGGTCGCGGGCGAAGAGTAGCGACAGGTGAGACTCGAACTCACCAACATAACAACTCTGAGTAATAGCATGCGACTGCAGTGCCATAAGTGGGCTCGGATCTATCGTCACCGTCACCGTCACCGTCACTGTTACCCTCCTCCTCACTCCACACACCAACAAACACACACCGGCTCAAATAAAAATACTTCAGCGATCAGATGCAGGCTAAAACACACCGGCATTGTTGAAGCATCAGAGCACAGCAGACCTGAACGGTGATGACGATGGGTGAAAGTATTTTGTAAGAGAGTTAGTTTTTGAGCATCTTGATCCCGTAAATTCAGCCCCAACCCACTTTGTTCATGGCGCGACAAGTACCCGGCTCCGAGACTGGCGCCTGCCTGTCTGAGTGTCGACGTCAGCAGCCACCGTCCCAGCGAGGTCGCCGTTCATTGGACCTTGTATCTTCCCCTCCCCTCTCCAGCATCCCAGCGCGCCCGGCGGTCGCGTCTGCAGAGGTGACCTCGAACCCCTCCCCATATCTGAGCGGCGTACCCGCCCGCCACGTGACCTCTAACCGACCGACGCGCCACGCCGCCGTCGTTAATGCTAGATGTAACTGTGTTCACATAAAGTTATACGTTTGGCTGTCCCGTAACCGTAATTGATATAATCCCGTAAGCCTTGCGATTGTAAAAGTGTACCGTAAACGTAACGCATCGTCACCGCCACTAGAAATAGACTATTTCCCCTTCTAGAAGGCCGTCGACATGGATGTGACGTCATGGTGTGCTTCTGCGGCCCTTGACCAATCCGCGATCGGGGGTCTTCCGAAGTCACTAGCGCCCGTGCGGCCCCAGCAGTCCAGCTTGAATACTCTTACCGAGCGGACCGCTGCTACGCGTGCGCGCTTCCCAACTAAATTCAACTTCTAAATTCATAGGAAAGGCAGTATCACGGCTTACCTTCCAAGGAGAACATACTGTACGGTGGCTGTAGTTCTCGTGTGAACGTGGAGTGCTGCAGTGCAATACAGGGCAGCAAAAGGTACTGGTACTTTCGTGACTGGAGTTATCGCGAATAAGAGGTTGCTAGACTTTCGCGTGCCAATAAGGACTTTCCTACAATTTCCTTGGTGCCTAACGTTAGGGAGGGGAATTTTTCCCTTTAGTACGCCACTGCGGCTGCTCAACGTGTTTTTTCCGCAGATTGCACGATCGAGAGTAGAAAGGCCCTTCGGATAATTTTCTTTCGGGACCCATTCTTAATCTTCCGGTGCTCTGGTCGATTCGATGGAGTCTCCTTGTGGTTTGTGTGGTGAAGTCTATTTTTATAAGCCCCCTGCAGGCTTTTTTTGGAACCGGGTACGATTCTTCTGGCTCTCGGTGCGTTTTTTCCGGTGCCCAAACAGGTTTCTTTTCCGGCGTCCGACGACTTCTTATTTTGTGGATCTTTGACGCAATTTTTCCGTCCGCAAGGTGACATTCCGGGTATATATTGGTACTTGGGAAGCCAGCTGCAACTTGTGGGGCTCCGGCACGACGTTTTGGCCCCAGTGAGATTTTCAAGAGAAGCGGTGTGATTTTTTTTGTCTAAGTGCGATTTTTTGGGGCCCCGTCGTCACTTGTTGGGATCCCTTGCGGTGGCTACGACACGTTTGTGGGGGCCCAACAAGTTTTGTGGGCTTTTGGAGCTATTGTTGAGATCCCAGATTGATTTTCCGTGTCCGGACTGTTTTTCATTTACCCGGCTTCATTTGTTGGGTGATCTCAACGAGACTTTTAGAGCCCCGGTGGGATCTGTCCGGCCGCTGGCGTGATTTTCAGGGGCCCGGGTGATAATTCTTAGTACCCCAGTCTCGGCGTGATTTTCAGGAGGCCCCGGCCCGACCGTTTGTGGCCCCCGTCGTGATTTTCTTGAATCCCAGCACGACTTGTTTGCGGCCCCAACGTGATTTTCAGGGGCCCAGGTGCAAACTTTTGAGGCCCCAGCGTCATTATCGGGGCCCCTGCGCTACGTTTGGGGGCCCCCAAAGTGATTTTTCTGAGCCCCGGTGCGATTTTTGGTGGACCGAGTAAAAATTTTAGGGAGCATAAGTTAGTAAATAAAAAACGTCTTCAAAAACGGTTCAAGCTAGATTAGGTTATGTTAGACTTTTTAAGTTGAAAATGTTTCAGAACAAATTTTTTTTTTGGGGGGGGGGGGCATTGGGCGTAAAAATAACCATTTCTTGCATGGAAGTCTAGGCTAGGTTAGGTTAGGTTATGTTACATGTTTTTTTATCTGAACATTATTTTTCATCCTATATTACTCAAATCCAAGCCCCCTTTTCCATGTTATTTTTCCTCACAATTGAAAAGTGTGCATCTGCAGAGGAAATGAGCGGCTACATCATGTTCAGCACATTAACAAACACTGCATTAAAAAAAGAAATTCAAAGAAGTCAGAGAGTACCATGAGCTGACAAATTACCCAAAAAGTCAGGTATTATCACAGTTTAAGGTAACCACAAGACAAGTTTTACACACATTTTACCTCCATGAAGCATACAAAGGGGTTAGGTTTGTCAGGTTAGGTTAGGCTTTTGTTGTAAGTTATAAAAAAGAATCATTTGTTGGTAAATAATTTTTGTTAATGATTTTTCTACAAAAAAAATAATAAACGGTTCAGGCTAGCTTAGGTTAGGTTTTTTCAGTGGAAAATATTTGAGAAAATGCCTCGAAAATTTAAATTAAAAACAATTAATTTCTTGTATGGGAAGTTGAACTATGTTAGGTAGGGTTATCATACATCTTGAACATTATTTGCATGCTATATTTCCTTACTCCACACCCTTTTTTTGGCGTTATTTTTACTCCCAATTGAAAGGCATGCATTTGCAGAAGAAAGGACATTAAGTTTGTGCTTTTATGTGTTTTATTAATATTTTGTATTTAAATTTCCAATGCAATGTTTATGAATGTCACTAAGTTGATGGCACTACTCAGTTTCTGTGCAAATGCTTGTGGTTGTGAGCAGGTTGTGAGCAAAATGACATTACAAATGGGCTTGGAGTTAGTAACATAGCAATTAAAAGAAATACATTACAAATTCAACATAACCTAACGTAACCTAGCCTAACCTGACCTTGGAGAAAACAACTACAAAAACAAGATTGGAAAAATATATAGCAATTTATTTTCTTGAAATTTTACAAATGAAAAAACCTAACCCAACCTAATCTAACCAGAATTATTGTGCTTTAAGGTGGTAACTAGGCAAGTTATTACACATTTGCCTCCATAAAGCAAACAAATGGGCTATGTTTGGTGATGTTAGATTAGTTTAGGTGTTTTAAGTTCGACATTTTTTGCAAAAATTGTTCCAAAATTTGAAAGAAATAGATCTTTTTTCTTTAAAAGCAGCTTATGTTAGATTAGGTTAAGTTGGGTTACATTTTTCAATTGGAAAAAAAGTACATTGCTTGACATTTTTACAACTTGATGTTTTGGTTTTGTTTTTCTCCAAGGGGAGGTTAAGCTAGGTTAGGTTAGGTTATGTTGCATTTTTGTATTTAAAAAAAAATACTTTACCCTATGCCACCCAATTCAAAGCTTTTTGTTGGCGTTATTTTGCTCACAACCTGAAATGTAGGCATTTGTATAGAAAATGAGTGGTCCCATCATCTGAGTCACTTTCATAAACATTGCATTGAAATGATACATTCCACGAATTCATAAAACACCTTAAAACACAAATTTACCAAAATGAGCAGTAACATCATGTTCATCACATTCCTAAACATTGCATGGAAAAAAAATAATCAGAAATTACCTTAAGCTGTAAATTTGCCAAAAGGTGTGCCAACCCCTGGACGGAAATGCAACACTAGGTGCCCCAATCCTGGGCAGAAAGGGCACTAAGAGCAGTGGAATGAAAATATTAATAAAAGTAAACTAAAAACAGCTCTTCTTGAAGACAAACGTGGTAGTTATGTGATATTAACATGGAAACCCTGAGCACAAATCAGAAAAAAGCATGGACTGGACTTTTTCAAGCTTACCTGCCAACTTCTTCAACTACTGTTCCTTTGGGAATTAAATATCAGCAAGGTATTTATTCACTATTTAAAATCACACCAATCCGCAGATACATCAGAATGTGCGAAGTACAAAAAACGAATCAGTACGACGTCACATGAGATTGGCCTCCGGATTAAACACTGCGCGCAATTGCACCACAAATGTCTTACCTCCGTCACATTTGTTACCGTAACCTCAAATTTAGACTTTAGGCGCTGGAATTTCTGTAACTGGAATTTTTTATTTCGATGTTACGATTTTGGATGTTCTGAGGAACGCCCATCACGATTTGTGACATTTAATACGCGTTAGTGTCTATCGATACAAATCGACACCCCTGCTCTGGAGAAAAAATAGAAACAAAAAATAAGCAATATATATTCTGAAAATTTTCTAAATTGAACAACCGAACCCAACTTACCCGAACATAATGTCAGCTTCTTTTGAAGGAGAATTTCCGATTTTATTTTATTCTTGAAAATGATTGAACAATTTTTCCAAGGTAAACAACTAAACTAGCCTAACCTAGCCAAATCGGTATTATTGTGCTTTAAGGTGGTAACAAGACAAGTTTTTACACACATTTGCCTCCATATAGCAAGCAAATGGGTTAGGTTTGGTTAGGTTAGGTTAGTTTAGGTTTTTCAAGTTGGAAAACTTTTTTTTTATGAATTCCAAAAAAGTTTCCCCCAAAAATGGCAAATTATTTGGTAACCTTGCGGTCTAAGGTGTTCTTTTTTTCCTTTAAAACAAAAAAATATATGCAGAATACCATGTTTATGAAGGTGACTAAGATGATTGGACCCACTTATTTTCTGTGCTTACTTTTCAGGTTGTGAGCAAAATAATGCCAAAAAGGCTTTGAGTTCGATAACACATCATACTCATAAATGTTTTTTTTTAATGCAACAAAACCTAACCTAGCCCACCGTAACCTATCTTTTGAGAACAAAAAATTAAACTAAATTAAAATGTCACTTATTTTATTTTCTGAAAATTCTCAACCTTGAAAAAGAAACCTAACCGAGCCTAACCTAACCTAAGCTGATTTCGAATAAAAAATTATATTTTTGTGTGAACATGGTTGTAAATTTTTTGGAAACTTTTGGGTATTATTGTGCTTTAAGGTGGGAACAAGAAAAGTTGTATGGGCGCTGTATGACCAACGCAGTAAATGCGGCCGTAAACCCAAATAACCAATCAACCAACCCAGAAAGATGTAAGCTGTACTTCCACAGTGGAGGGAATTCCAGCTATTTTGTTTGTTTTTGCACACAATTTTACATGTTTCAGCAAAAGGTGGAGAGTCAGTCCATTATCTAATCCAAATCTGTTTCTATTCAGTACAAAATGTGCTGGTTAACATCAATGTTTCTACTTAGCATGGGGTTTTTCATTTTTTCCCTTTAGCTTTCTTATCAGCATAAAATAGCATAGGTTATTGGGGGGGGGCCAAATCAACATTAGGGGGGGGGGGCAAGATCAACATTAGTGGGGCCATAGCCCCCACAAAAGGATACAAATCGACGCCCCATGCATACATGCATGATTTTGCGCTTATCAAAATTTAATTTCAACTGCCATTTTTGGACCACTTCACAAGCTCTTCTAAGTCTTTCTGTAGCATGTACCTAGGTGCCTAGGTACCAGGTAAATATCAAGCTGATAGTGTGATGAGTGGGCTGTTGAGGTTAATTATAGTTTGTATATCCACACTCTCAATGATAGCTGATTGTTGTTCACGGGACTGGATTGTATACAAGTTTGACAATGACAATTGGTTTTTGTGTACACCATTTTGAATTTTGTAGCAAAAGGTGGAGAGTCAGTCCACTATCTAACCCAAATCTGTTTTTTTTCATTGCAAAATGTGCTGGTTAACATCAACTACATTTTATATGTACCTAGCATGGTGTTTCACTTCTTTTTTCCTTCAACTTTTTTATCAGCATAAAAATAGCATATGTTATTGGGGAGGCCCAAATCAACATTGGGGGGGAGCCAAGATCAACATTGGTGGGGCCCTGGCCCCCACAAAAGGATATAAATCGACGCCCCTGCCATCTAGACATTAGGGGATGTCCCCATCCTAGCCCCGCCTTCAGCGCCTAAGATATCACACAAACTATAACGTAAAATTCCCTTTACGTAAACGTCCACATGCCTGCACCTTGATCGCAAACACCCGCTTATATAGTCAGACATGTAACGTACTCGCTTCAAAGGTGGCGCAAATGACTCTGTGGTCCGGTACGCCTGAAAAAAAATCAGTCCCCCACCCATGTGCAGTGAATTGCCTGTGAATTGTGAACTTGCCTGATGCTTCCAATTTCTGCAATATAGGAATAAAAACCTGTGACGTCATCAAGGTTTGAATGCGAACTTTGGTGTACATTTTAAAATAACGGAATTTTTGCGGCGTTTAATAGTGGTGTTTTTGCGGCGTACGAGACATTGGTCTTGTGAAGGCTATTTTTGTATAGCATTGGTCTTGTATGACTGTAAGGTTTGCTTAAAAGTCATGTGACCCACAGCTTTCCTTTTTATTCTTTTAGGAATACCAATTATAATGCAGTGGCCATGCAGCTTCTTGCTGACTTTTCTCTGTCATGGTATCATAAGCTGGCAGATCTGCCCACATATGGCTCTCGTTTTTCCCCATATCAATATTTAATGCATGCATTGTCATTGGGCATGTAGGTAGGTACCTAGGTAAATATCAAGCTGATGGTGTGATAGGTGGGCTGCTGAAGATAATTATAGTTTGCATATCCACAATCTCAATGATGACTGTCATTGCTGTTCACTGGACAATGCAAGTTTGACAATGACTGGAAATTAAGAATGTATTTTTTTTCCTGTTTAAGCTCATATGCATGTGGTTTTGCCATTGGTGGTGTGTACAAACATCAGTATGACAATCCAATTGTTGTTTTGTGGCTTAACATTTTTTAAAGGACAATCTGGTTTAAAATGCATGGTCATCGAATCTTAACATTGTATGCTGTAAGTCTTCCTTCCACAGTGGAGGGAAATCGAGCTATTTTGTTTTTTTGCACATAATTTTGAATTGTGTAGCAAAAGTTGGATACTCAGTCCACTATCTAATCCAAATCTGTTCTTTTTCAGTACAAAATGTGCTAGTTAACATCAACTAAGTTTTCTACTTACCTAACACAGTGTTTTTATTCTTTTTTTTCCTTTAACTTTTTATCAGCCTAAAAATAGCATGGGTTATTGGGGGGCCCAAATCAACATTGGGGGGGGGGGCCAAGATCAGCATTGGGGGGGCCATGGCCCCCGCAAAAGGATACAAATCGACGCCCCTGCCCTACACCATACCACTGACAAATTTATGATTTTTCCAAGGAGTCATTTCTCCAGAGGGCGGCTCTTTGTCCAGAACATTTGGACGGGGTACACTCCGATGTCCCAGAGAGGCACCATTTGTTTTTGTCTGAGGAGTGCCTTTCGCCGAAAAATTCGCGGCGTGCGTTCGGACTCTCACAGGACTGTCGTTCCCAGGCCGAGGAGCGCGTTGCGCTGAGAAATTCCAAGGAGGGGCTACACTGGAGCCTCCAAGAGAGGCGTCCTTCGGGTCATAAGGGGCGGCACTTTCGCTTGCTCCCCTTGGATCAGCCCTTGCAACATACTCTGGCTGGCAATGCCACTGTGGAGTGTAGAACGTACACTCCACACGATGGCACGTTGCCATCAAACTTGTGCGTGTAGAATACCGCTTGTATTTGCTGATACGTGAGAGATTCCAAGTGCTTTTTTTCTTCTTTTTTTTTTTTTTCCCTCCATCTTTAGCAGAGGCCGAGTGCCATCCGCTAGAGATATGCTACGTTAAGGAAAGGGTTACGTTAATCCGGCTTATATGGCATCCGGTTATATCAATTAAGAAAGAGAGGAAAGATGAGACGCCGACAAGCAAGGAACGTGGCGAAAGTCCGACACACATACATGGGTGAAACATACAGACACACGTACATACACGACACATAGAAGTACACTTGGAGGGTGGGCAGCATCGTAACCTGCGGAGAGGCTCCACTGCCCACCTGCGACAGAAAAAGCGAAGCAGAGGCCCGACGTCCAGGGCGAGTCGTGGGCGTCGGGCCCGACCTTGTGTGTGTAGGTGTATGTTTTAGTTAAGGCTTGGAAAAACCTGAGAGGTGAAAAAACCAAGCAGCTTGGAAAACCCGAAGGTGAAAAACCAAGCGCAATTGATAAGGAGAACCGTCCGTTTTGGCCAAATTGGATCGGTCTCTGCCTACCTAGTGTGATACAACCTATATGTATGTGTTTAGCGACGATGGAGATGATAGCGTTTGACTTCAAATTACTTCCTCTAGTTTCGTGCCGTGCAAGTATGTGAATAGTATGTCAATGAGGTCCGGGTGCTTGTCACCGAGGAGGCTTGGTAGTGAAAGTGGAAGACGATTTTGCGCAATGTAGGTAAGAAGTGGGCGACGTTGTAGTTGGTAGGCTGGGAAAATAAGCAAGAAATGTTCCACAGTGTTACGAACACCACATGTTTGGCAGGGCGGAGCGCGGAGAGGTCGATCAAAGAGGAAATTATGCGTGAGATTCGTGTGCCCGAGTCGGAGTCGAGCAAGGTGGATCTCGTGTGAGCGCGTGAGTTGTCTGGAAGAGGGCCATTTGGCGAGAAGGGGTTTAATGTGGTACAAGTGAGTAGTGTTGTGATTCCAGCATGCCTGGAGATATGTGTTGAATAATCTGTTGGTGAGGGATAGAAGGTCACAGGGGGGGGACTGGGAGGTTGGGGGTGGGTGGGAGGTCGATGGCTCGACGTGAGAGCTCATCTGCCCGCTCGTTGCCTGGAATCCCCATGTGGCCAGGGATCCAGAGCAGTGTGCGGTGAAGGTGGACATGATGTGTGTGATAGAGTTCCCGGATAGCGTGGAGTGTGGGGTGTGTGGTGTTGTGTATGGCTGCGAGAGCGTCGATGGAAGAACGTGAGTCGGTGCAGATGATGGTTGGTGTGGAGATGTGGTGTTGAATGATGTGGTGTAGACAGGCGTAGATTGCGACTAGTTCTGAGGTGTAAACCGAGTGATGTGGTGTTAATTTGATTTGGCAAAAGCTGGGTCCACCGCACCAAGCAGCTCCCGTACCGTCGGTGGTACGGGAGCCGTCTGTGTAGAAGTATGTATGATGGGGGTGGGCGGCTTGATATTCGAAAAATGTTTGTTGGGTTTCGATGGGGGAAAGTAATTTTTTGTTTTGGTGGAAGAGATATTCGAGCTTTGGGTGATACATGTGCCAAAAGGGGAGAAGGGGAGGGAATTTGCCGAGGGTACCTTGGGGAATTTGAGTGCGAGAGTAAGGACATGTTTCAAATGTATGCCAATGTTGTGTTTGTTCCTATTATAGGTAAGTCTGAAGGGAGGTTTAGTGAGTGCGGGGGTAGCAGGGTGGTTGAGCTGTGTTGTGGTTCGAAAGTGGTATCTGACTAGTTGGAGTGTTCTGCGGTGTTGTAAGCTGGGGAGGTGGGCCTCAGCCCGGAGACTAGTAATGGGTGTAGTGCGGTGTGCTCCGGTGATGAGGCGAAGAGCGTGATTTTGTGTGCGTTCAAGTGTTGTGATGTGTGACGGAGACATATGATCGAAGATAAACGCATTGTATTCCAGGACGGAGCGAATCAGAGCGATATACATAGTGTTGAGGGTAGCCCTGTCTGCACCCCAGTCGCGACCGGAGATGCAGCGCAGGAGATTTAGCCGTTTTGCGCAGCGTTGTTTTAGATAAGCAATATGAGGGCCGAAACAAAGACTTGTCTAGTATGATGCCAAGATATGTGAATGTGGTTTGGAGAGGGATAATTTGTTCGCGATAGCGGAGCGGAGTAGTAGGTGGTATGTACGTGTGGAGCCGTGAGAAAAGCATTGTGACGGATTTTGCGGGGGAGATTTGCAGTCCCCAAAGGGAGCACCAGGAATGAATTTGATTCATGGCGCGCTGCATAAGATAATTTGCTTTGTCTGCCGAACGGTGCGTGCACCATATGGCCAGATCATCGACGTAAATGGAGTATTTTAGGCAGGGGGCTATGTTGTGGAGGTCGGCGAGAGCATTGTTAATCATGATAATAAAGAGGGTGGGGGATAGCACGCTGCCTCGTGGGACGCCTTGATCGAGTTTCTGGGGCCGAGAATGGATATTGTCGCAGCGGACGGTGAATGTTCTATCAGCGAGGAAGTTGGAGATAAATTTTGCCATTCTGCCTCGTATGCCAATACGATGTAATTTGATTTGGAGGGCCGAACTGTGTACTTTATTGAATGCGGATTTCAAGTCGAGAAAAAGTGCGACGGTTTCATATTTTTTCATGAAGCCGCGCTGTATCGAATCAACTAATTGGAAGAGGCTGTCGGCTGTGCTGTGTCGGGGTCGGAATCCGCTTTGAAAGGGGGAGAGAATGTTGTTGTTTTCGAGGTGTACTCTGATTCGACCATTGACCATGCGCTCAAAGATTTTAGAGGCACAACTAGTGAGAGAGATAGGTCGATAGCTAGAGGGAAGGTTGCGAGGTTTGCGAGGTTTAGCGATAGGAATGATAGTGCTAGTAGACCAGGAAGGGGGAAAAGTGCCGTCAGTCCATAATTGATTTAGTGCTGAGAGGAGATTTTCTTTTCCGGCGTCGGATAGATTTTGGAAGAAGGGGTATGCCAATTGGTCAGGGCCAGGGGAAGTGTTGGTTACTTTGGAAAGGGATAAGGTTAGCTCATAGGGAGTAAATGGGGCATTATATGGTTCAGTGTTGTCCGAGGTAAAGTTGCAGGTGGCGAGAGTGGTTCGTAAGAAGTCGGTGGTGTGTTGTGAGTATTGTGCATTTGAGGAGATGTCAGCATAATAGGTGGCAAAGTGTTCCGCGACGTCTGTGGGTTCTGTGATGCTGCGATGGTTAATTGTCAATTGTGGGAATCCGCGGTGTGGGGATCTGCCATTTGTGAAAGAGCGAATTTTAGACCAAATTTGGCCGATGGGCGTAAATCGATTGAACGAGTTTGAATAAAGTTGCCAGCTGTGTTTTTTGGCCGCTAGGATAATCTGCTGGCAACGTTTTTTTTGCCTCGCGGGCTTCTAACATGTTTTGTGGGGTAAGGTTTTTTCGAAATTTTCGCTCAGCCCGCCGCCGCCGAGCGACGGCGCGTTGACACTCGTCGTTCCACCACGGCACGTGGTGACGACCGGGGGAGCGACGAGTGTGGAGGACATGATTTTCTGCCGCGAGTAGTATGGTATGGTGTGGTGTCAAGAAGGGCTGATATTGGGGGGTGTGAATGCGGAGGAAAGACGGTGTCAATTTCTTGGGAAAAAGTTCGCCATTTCGCTTTGCGAATATTCCAGCGGGGTAGAAATAAGTAATCTCTAGCTTGGGCTGAGCGTTCAAGCATGATATGAATGGGGAAAATGATCGCTAAAGTGGGGATTGGGTTGAACATGCCAAGAGAAGAGGGGTGAAATAGAGGCTGTAGCCAAAGACAGGTCAATGGCGGATGGACGGAAAGGGGCGATGTCGGTGTTGTGTGTGGGTGTTTGGTCGTTTAAAAAGACCATGTTGTGGGTGTTGAGGAGAGTTTCGATGTGATGTCCGCGAGGTGATGTGGAGTGACAGCCCCAAGCCTGGTGATGGGCATTGAAGTCACCCAACACCAGACAAGGGTGAGGAAGGAGGCCGAAAAGGTCGGTCACAGAAGATAAGGATAGAATGAGAGAAGGTGGGAGGTAAAGAGAGAGTATAGTGAGCTCCAGTTGTGCAATTTGGACCGAAACAGCAACAAAATTTAGGTTATTAGCAATGTTGATCTGACGATGAAGGAGGGTGTCTGAGATAAATAGAGCAACCCGGCCGCCGCGGTGTGTAGAATTTACGTTGTTGGTATAGAGAGAATAGCCATGGATGTTAAAATTATATGGGTCGTTGTCGCGCCATCGGGTCTCCTGGACGGCGGCTACCAATGGTTTATTTTTGATGATATATTCCTTGAATTCTGCCCAATGGGATATGAGTGTCCTCGTATTCCATTGGAGCAAGAATTCAGTGGTGGGTGTCTGCATTACTGGTTGTGATCACGCTCCCGCAGCCGCGTGTGTGGCGGTGATGGTGAGGCAGAGTCGTCTGATTCATATTCAGACGACTCTGGTGTGGCTGTCTGCTCTGGGTCCCTGGGGGATTCTTGAGCATGCGGAGGAGGATCGGAACTGTCCTGTGAGGACTGCGATCGTGAGGTGGAGAGAGATGGGAGGACCTGAGGGGAGGTCGCCGGGGTGGCCTGGGCCCGAGAGGGTGGCTGTGTGGAGGGGGTGCTGGGGTGCTCCTGGAGGGGCGGGGCAGAGGGGGCCCGATCCCGTGGGGGCATGGCGGCCGATCTACTCCGGGGGGCCCTGGAGACGGATGGTCCGGCGGCGAGAGCAGGGCGTGAATCCGGTGCGGGATTGCGGTGGTTGAGCGGGTGCTTGTTGCGCGTGGGCGCACGGGTCATCGGGCGGACCACCGCCTCGGCCGGGGTCGGCTAGAGGGGCTGACGGGGCCGTTGATCCCAGGCTGAGGGTAGCCCCTGCGGCGGGGGCGGAGCTGGGGGGCTGTCCGGGGTCGCTGCTGGTGTGCCTTGGCATCCAGCCAGACTGGGCAGCGGGGGTAGGAGGCGGGGTGAGGGCCTGCGCAGGCTGCGCATCGCGCTTCCTGGGCCTCGCACTGGGCCGTGGGGAGTGCCTCGGCACAATGGCCGCACACTGGGTTGCGGGCACGGCAGACCCCACTGTGGTGTCCATACCTCTGACATAATCCACAGCGCTTAGGGGGTGGGATCCATGGACGGCAGGGGTACCGCAGGTACCCTGCATAGAGGTGAGTCGGCGGGGCGAGTGACCGGTACCCCACTTTGAGTAGGGGGCTCGGGGTCGATGCTGAGGGGCGCCCCAGACGGACGACCTCGCAGACGCCTTGCAGTAGCAGCTCTTCGAGGAGTTCCTCTTCTGGTAGGTGTGCTAACTCAGGGGCGAACACCGTAACAAAAGAGTTGTTGAGGCGGTCGGCTACCACTACCTCAACAGGGTGGTCCAGGAAGTTGCGTAGTAGAAGGAGGGCCCTGGCCTGGGTTGCGTCACGGACCCGTACCAGTAGGGCGCCCGACCGGATGGTGCGGGCTGCCACTACCCCTCCTGTCCATCTGTCGAGCTCCTTGGCTACCGCAAACGGAGACGTGCGCTCCCATGTCCCCTCCTTTCGTGCCACGAGCACGAAGGATTCCCCGTCAGGGGGATCTCGCGGTGGCGGGGCCCGGGCTCCTGGGCGCGGCCGGCGTCCGCCCTCCGCGGGGTCGGGGGGTCCCCGGCCATGCCGGTGCGGGGTTGGACCCCTGAGGAGAGAGGGGAGGGGTGACTGAGTGTTGGAAGGGCGCCCTGAAGGGGTGCTGACAAGAGAGACACCCTGAAGGGGTGTGGTAAGGAAGAGTGTGAAGAGAAGTGTAGTGCGAAAGGGGAAGAGAGTCACAGTGCTTGGAGGGATGGGAGTAGCCAAACAGAGGTGGGCGCAGTCACGGCCAAAGGCCGCTAGCTCGATCCATTAAACCAGAAAGGTACCTCTGCTGTCTCTAACCTAGTGGGTGGGATGGGACAAAAACAATCAAAGCCGACCGCTGCTACAATTCGGTTTCCCGACGGTGCTGGTGAGCACCGCTGGGCCGAAGGGGGTTGGGAGGGGGGGGGGCTACACCGGCTATTCCGGCGAGCAACCAACTAGTGGCGCCGGCCGGCTAATCCGGCAGGTAACCAACTAGTGGTTCGGGGGGCGGAGCTTCCCGTAGATGCCCTAATAAGGACACCTACGAGACAGCTGGGAGGGGGGGGGGTCGGGGTCTTTGGGGCAGCGGGTAGCTTCTCGTGCTCGATCGCCAGCTATAAGCTAGGTCTTTTCGAGCGTGCCGCGATTGAATATTGCCAAACAATATTCAATCGCCGCGTGTGGTCTGGATCTCTTCCCTCCTCCGTCGTCATCCGATCTCTTCAGACCTAAGTAAGAACTTTTTTTCTTCTTTTTTCCCTAAATCTTTAGCGGAGGCAAAGTGCCATCTGCTAGAGATTGCTACGTTAAAGAAGTAATTACGTTATTCCGGCTTATGTGACATCCGGTTATATCAACTAGTCAAGAAAGGAGAGACGCCGTCAAACAAGAAACATGGCGTAGAACACACATGGCATACAGGTACATATACATACATACAGACACTCATGACACTGGAAGGACATTTGGAGGGTGGGCAGCATCGTAACCACCGGAGAGGCTCCACTGCCCACCTGCGACCTGAAAAGCGAAGCGGAGGCCCGACGCCCAGGGCGAGTCGTGGACGTCGGGCCCGACCTTGTGTGTGTAAGTGTATGTTTTAAGTTAAAGCCTGGAAACCCCTAAAAAGTGGAAAACCAGGCTGCTTGGAAAACCCGAAGGTAAAAAACCAAGCGCAATTTAAGAGGAAATCCGTCCGTATTAGCCAATTTGGATCGGATCCCGCCTACCTAGTGTGTAATAACCTATATGTATGTGTTAGCGACGACGGAGAGGAAGAGATGTGGAGCGGAGTCACAGCCAGCACGGAGTGCGGCACGCGTCATATAACTTTCATCAGGTCAGCTTGAATCAGGAAATGTAACGGAGGCCCTATATCTGTTCGGAGAGCCCAGTGTCTTGTAGGAAACGGAAAAGTAACTCGAGGAGTGCCGGGTGGTCACTCCCGAGGAGAGCGCGGAGCGAAAGTTGTGAATGGATCTTGGCGAAATACTGGGTGATACAGCGACGGTGAAGAGCATATGATGGACAATGGACATGTGAGCAAAACGTGGGCGACAGTGATGCGGACTCTGCATGTGGTGCAGATCGGGGGCCGATTTGGTCGATGAAAAAGATAATGGTGTGTTAGGTTGGTGTGTCCGAGGCGGAGTCTGGCGAGTTCCACCTCACGCAAACGGGAGTGTTGGTGGGAAGAGGGCCAGTTAGAGAGTGTGGGCTTGATAGAGTGTAGATGTGTAGTGTCCTGCGACCAGCAGGCCTGGAGATATTTGTGGAATAACATATTGGTTACTGTAAGGAGATCATCGGGTGGAACTGGGGCATGATTATCCTGGGGGAGGTCTATTGCCGCCCTTGCAAGGCCGTCCGCGCGTTCGTTGCCCGGGATACCCCTATGTCCAGGGATCCAGAGAAGAATGAGCTGTAGGTGTGCGTGGTTGTCATGATAGAGGTGTCGGATGGCATGGAGTGTGGGGTGTGTGGTGTTGTGGATGGCCGCGAGGGCGTCAACAGAGGATCGTGAGTCCGTGCAGATTGTGGTAGGGGTGGTGATGTGACGTGCTATGATGTGTTGGAGGGAAGTGAGTATGGCGACTAATTCTGCTGTGTATACCGAATGATGTACTGTTAATTTGATTTGGTCGGTGTCCGGCCCACCGCACCAGGCGGCCCCCGTACCATTGCTGGTACGGGAGCCGTCAGTGTAAAAGAATGTGTGTTGTGGGTGGGCCTCTTGATATTCAAAGAATTTAACTTGAACGTCAATGGGGGTAAGTAGGGTTTTGTTCTGCCGAAAGAGATACTCGAGATTGGGATGTTTCATGTGCCAGAATGGGAGCAGGGGGGGAATGCGGTCAGGGGTTACATCAGGAAATTTTATGGTGGATTTGAGAACTTGCTGCAAATGATGAGCAATGCTGTATTTATTCCTGTTTTTGGAGGGCCGACCGGGGTTTTTTTCCATGCGACATTCGGGGGGGGGATTTGGTTGTGTTGTTGTTCGGAAGTGGTATCTGACGAGTTGTAGGGTTCTGCGGTGTTGTAGGCTAGGGAGATTGACCTCACCCCGGAGACTGGTGATAGGTGTGGTGAGGTGTGCTCCGGTGATTGGGCGGAGTGCGTAGTTTTGTGTGCATTCTAGTGATTTGGTGAGTGAGGGGGATATATGATCGAAGGTAAACGCATTGTATTTCAGGATTGAACGAATCAGTGCAATGTAAGTTTTCCTAAGGGTAGTCCTGTCTGCATTCCAGTCACGCCCGGAGATGCAGCGCAGGATATTAAGACGGACAGCGCAGCGCTGTTTAGTATAGGTAATATGGGGGCTAAAATAGAGTCCTTTGTCTAGGATAACTCCGAGATATTTGAAGGAAGTTTGGAGGGGGATAATTTCGTCGCGATAGCGGAGCGGTTTAGTAGGGGGGATATATCTGGGAAGCCTGGAAAAGAGCATTTTGACAGATTTAGTGGGGGAGATCTGTAACCCCCAGAGGGAGCACCATAAATCAATGTGATTTATGGCGAGTTATATGTAATGATTAGCCGTGTCTGCTAATGGATGGGTACACCAGATGGCTAAATCATCCGCATATATAGAATATTTTGGAAGGGGGTAAATCAGGGGCAGTTGGTCTAATGCATCGTTAATCATAATCAGAAATAAGGTGGGTGACAGGACGCTGCCTTGGGGCACGCCTTGCTCAAGGGAGTGTGGCTGGGAATATATGTTTCCGCAGCGGACGACAAAGGAACGGTTTTCTGCACACCCACAACATGGTCTTTTTAAACGACCAAACACGCACACACAACACAGACATCGCCCCGTACCGCCCGTCTGCCATTGACCTCTACCTAGCCTCGGCTTCTATCTCTCCCCTTTTCTCATGGCACGTTCAACCCGACCCCCTGTTTAGTGATCATTTCCCAATCCACATCACCCTCGAACGCTCAGCCCGGTCTAGAGACCGTTTATTTATGCCCAACTGGAATGTTCGCAAAGCGAAATGGCCATCTTTCTCCCAGGAAATTGATAGGTAATACCGCGACCGGGGGTGGGAGGCTGCTCAGGTAATACCGCGACTGGGGGTGGGAGGCTGCTCAGGTAATACCGCGACTGGGGGTGGGAGGCGGCTTAGGTAATACCGCGACTGGGGGTGGGAGGCTGCTCAGGTAATACCGCGACTGGGGGTGGGAGGCTGCTCAGGTAATACCGCGACTGGGGGTGGGAGGCGGCTCAGGTAATACCGCGACTGGGGGTGGGCGGCGGCTCAGGCAATACCGCGACTGGTGGGGGGAGGCGGCTCAGGTAATACCGCGACTAGGGGTGGGAGGCTGCTCAGGTAATACCGCGACTGGGGGTGGGAGGCGGCTCAGGTAATACCGCGACTGGGGGGGGGAGGCGGCTCAGGTAATACCGCGACTGGGGGTGGGAGGCGGCTCAGGTAATACCGCGACTGGGGGTGGGAGGCTGCTCAGGTAATACCGCGACTGGGGGTGGGAGGCTGCTCAGGTAATGCTGTGACTGGGGGTGGGAGGCGGCTCAGGTAATACCGCGACTGGGGGTGGGAGGCGGCTTAGGTAATACCGCGACTGGGGGTGGGAGGCGGCTTAGGTAATACCTCGACTGGGGGTGGGAGGCGGCTTAGGTAATACCGCGACTGGGGGTGGGAGGCTGCTCAGGTAATACCGCGATTGGGGCTGGGAGGCGGCTTAGGTAATACCTCGACTGGGGGTGGGAGGCGGCTCAGGTAATGCTGTGACTGGGGGTGGGAGGCTGCTCAGGTAATATCGCGACTGGGGGTGGGAGGCGGGTCAGGTAATGCTGCGACTGGGGGTGGGAGGCGGCTTAGGTAATACCCCGACTGGGAGTCAGCTGACATGTGCCCACGTATATACTGCTAAAGTTGGTCTGAACGACCTGGCGCAACCTAATCGTCACGCTTTTGAAACCTTAATAGCATTCTGTTTCAGCGTCTCAAGTTCTAATTACTGCCTTAGAATTTAGGCCTGGTCCTTTAATGCTGATTTGTAGTAGTTCTCACAACGATGTTTTTCTTTGGAGTACGCGCATTTGTTGTTCAAAGAAAAGGCGAACGTGGTTTATCGTAATTATCGACGTGGAGACAAAACCAACCGTTGCACAGCCGGTGAACGGATGTTTATGTGATAATTCGGTATAGTGCATTGAGATGAGTCATGCACAAAATATTTGGTTAGTGCATTGAGGTGAGACATGCACCCAATATTCTGTACAATGCCTTGATGTGAGGCATGCACGCAATGTTCGGTACAATGCCTTGATGTGAGGCATGCACGCAATGTTCGGTATTGACACACAATATTCGGCATTGAAGTGAGACATGACACGATATTCGGTATTGACATACAATATTCGGCATTGAAGTGAGATATGACACGATATTCGGTATTGACATACAATATTCGGCATTGAAGTGAGACATGACACGATATTCGGTATTGACATACAATATTCGGCATTGAAGTGAGACGTGACACGATATTCGGTATTGACATACAATATTCGGCATTGAAGTGAGATATCACACGATATTCGGTATTCACATACAATATTCGGCATTGAAGTGAGACATGACACGATATTCGGTATTGACATACAATATTCGGCATTGAAGTGAGACATGACACGATATTCGGTATTGACGTACAATATTCGGCAGGTGAGCCCCACATCGGGAAGAATGTAGCCAATTTCGGCCAGAGTGTGGTTCTCTCAATGTACATTCGTCGAAGTTGAAGACACTTTCTACAATCGAACTCCTCCAAATATTGGGCGCCATCTCAAGTTTGAATGCACCGTGCAGAGTTGTCACAGTAGGTTTTGCGTAATGGTGAAATTCCTGCACTTCCGCGGAAATTGGACGCAGTATGGTTCATGTCATCTCGGGCTGCCGGAGGTGTGCCGTTTCGGGCGGTCCACGAGTTCCCTGTCTCGGTGTGGTGCCCGATCGTGTGCCCACGGCAGAGGAGACCCACATCCCATCGATGGCCCTGGCTGGTCTAGCGCTCCTGAAAACGCCTTATGTTGGTACATTATAGCCTGCTATTGACAAGAAGCACGAAGATTGCAAGCATGCACGCTGTTTTCTTGTATGCTTCAAATACATTCAGTTTTGTGTATTCATCTTTTGTATCAAGTTGCACAATGCTCTTCGTCCTGTCCAGGAAATACCAGCCATCGCGTGGCAAAACCTGATCATAAGCTGATCGATTGTCACAAGTTTCCGGGTACGTCGTCTAAGCGTATGGCGTCAATTTATAGATGGATTTGAACTACGTCCTTTGGTAGGATAATTTGAGGATAATTTGAGAACGATTTCATGTTAAGGGGTGGTTAACCTATGCTGTGCATAAATCAAAAGCAGAGGAGCCCGCATGTATCCGATTGGCGACGCCAAGTTTTGCATCGTTGAGGTAGATGCCTTTCCAGAAACAAAATGTGATTATTAGTAGACTCAGATAGCAGTTTTCAAAATTTGGCCGAACTCAGTATTTTGGTGCGACCTTTCTTCAATGATGGTTGGTTATTGGTTTTACGACACGTCGACCGTTGAGTCATGTAGCGTCGCCAATCTCTCACGCCGATTGGTCGCGGGCGAAGAGTAGCGACAGGTGAGACTCGAACCCACAACCTTTCGATTGTGAGACGAGCATCTTACCTCTAGACGACTCGTCCCCCCCCCCCCTTTCTTCAATGAATATTTCCGGTCCGTAACGCCATTGACTTAAGCACAGGTCATCCATAAGCGCCCTTGATTCTTGCGAAGCTGAACACTACGCAGCGATGTGCTGACAATGGTATTTTTGAAGCGCCATAAGCACACTTAAGTGTCAAACGTTACTGTCATGTCAGTAGTTGCAACTTGAAATTTGCAACTCGCCTCGGCTCATTAAGGATCTAGCCGTTATCTGGACTGCCCTTGAGTACCGCCTGAAGTGTGTGCACTGTGCAGTAGATGGGGGGGGGAGCCGTTTTGAAAAGCATCAACAAAAGAAGTCACCAATACTAATGTACTGCTTCTGCTGGACTCTGGGGTGGCCTTGACCGTTATTCAGGCACGGATGCACGGGAAGTCTACTGTCTGTCGCGTCTTGTCCGTCAACACGTGGGTTTTCCGTGTCGAACCCTGGTGCCTCGGTGTGATGTCCGAGATGGTCCTCTCTGAAGCCGGAAACAGCGCTAACTCGGCTAACCTTAGCGAACTCTCGCACATGAGAGATGACTTATGATGTGAAAATAACGATCAAGAAATAACAATTGGTCGGTGAGCAGGGTAGTGTTTCGGATGTGCGCATAACAATTGAAATAAACACTTACCCTTGATTGGTAACCATCAATACGACCGCCCCGTGGTAACCGTCTATGGTGCTTCCTCGTGGCAACTGTCTAAGGTGATAGCCACCCATGGTACATTCACGGGGTTACCGCTAGTTGTGCCTTCCGTACCAACGGCTAGCGGTATCACTCAGTCATAACCGCTGGCGGTATCTCTCCGTGGTGACCGCTGGCAGTATTCCTCTGTGATGACCGCTGGTCGCATCTCACCGTGGTGACCGCTAGCGGTGTATCTCCGTGGTGACCGCTGGCGGTGTCTCTCCGTGACGACCGCTGGCGGTGTCTCTCCGTGGTGACCGCTGGCCGCATGTCACCGTGATGACCGCTGGCGGTGTATCTCCGTGGTGACCGCTGGCGATGTCTCTCCGTGGTGGCCGCAGGCGGAATCTCTCCGTGGTGGCCGCTGGCGGTATCTCTCCGTGCTGACCGTGGCTGCTCCGCCGCAGGCCATTGAGCAGTTCTGCCGAGTCGAGGCCGGCTACTCGGGTCTTCAGAACGTGGAGTCGCCGGCGCCGCAGCACGACGACGTGCAGCAGAGCTTCTTCCTGGCCGAGACACTCAAGGTAGGTGCCGAGACACTCAAGGTAGGTGCGCTCCGCCCCCGCCGGCCACGGTCGGTCAGGCCTGGCGCCGTCCCGCCGGCCACGGTCGGTCAGGCCTGGGTCCCGCCGGCCACGGTCGGACAGGCCTGGGTCCCGCCGGCCACGGTCGGTCAGGCCTGGGTCCCGCCGGCCACGGTCGGTCAGGCCTGGGTCCCGCCGGCCACGGTCAGTCAGGCCTGGGTCCCGCCGGCCACGGTCGGTCAGGCCTGGCGCCGTCCCGCCGGCCACGGTCGGTCAGGCCTGGGTCCCGCTGGGTGTTCCGACCTAGCTGGACACTGGACCGAAATCACAAAGCTATCAAATAACGCGGGGACGGGTGGTCTAGGGGTTAGATGCTCGTCTCACAATCGAAAGATTGTGGGTTCGAATCTCACCTGTCGCTACTCTTCGCCCGCGACCAATCGGCGTGAGAGATTGGCGACGCTATATGACTCAACGGTCGACGTGTCGTAAAACCAATAACCAACCTATCAAATAACGCGTGCACGTGGGAGAGGCTTGAGGGAGAAGGCGGTGGTGAATGAGTAGCACGGTTGTGGGCCCGGCGGCCGGACTGTCCGCGGCTGAGAGGCCGTGATGAGCCGCCACCGTCCAAGAAGAGCCGGGAAGACGTCAGTACTCAGGCACAATAATCTTTGTCGACACGTCTGGCTTCCAAAGATGCCGACGCAGTTTTCTGGTGGAGAGAAACATCACACACACTCCCGAAGACCTTAGCTCGTAAGCTGTGAAACGCGCCATCATCGCTTGTGTACTCGAAGCGGCTGTTCTCTGGGTGCGGGAACATTTTGTAGAAGAAAAAAAGAGCCGTATGCTACCTCAAGCAAGTCAAATGCTTGTGTTCCTACATCACAGTATGCGGAAAATAAGAGTGAATCAGCATTCAACTATCGGCATTTCGATTGGGGGTAATATTGCTGGCAGCAACCTCACCCACGAAGCCTCGCCTGAAAATTTTCCACTGTGGGGTTCAGACATATAACGGCGTGGACTACGGCTCCCATGCATCCAACTTCTCCATTCCTACCTTTGCACAACCCACACTGCACACTTCCAGCAGTGATATCAATGAAAGATGGAACTTGGCTGGAGGCCAATGGTCCGATTGGGGGAGGAGGGGTGGGGGGGGGGCGAGGGACGGGTAGCGAGGATAGCCACCCTGGTAGTTGTAACCTTATTTTAAGAAGCCATCTTCGCTACCTTTCCCCTGAATATAAACTTCAGGGGAAGTGTCTAAAGTGTCAGAAGCAAAGAATCAACCACAAAACATGCTCTGGATGGACATAGGGTGCATGAAGTGATGCATCTGCAATACCTATGTAACTGGCTTCTAAACAATACTTCTCGGTAATTTTTTTTGCATTCGTAATTAACTTTCGCCTGTATTCGATATTTCTGCCAACACACCGGGAAGAGGATTGGTAGGACACCCTAGCAATTGCCAAATAGAGGGTCGTACAGCGACGCGGAAAACGAGCGTGAAGGCAAGACCTTGCGTTGATAGTTGTGGATCGAAGGGGCGACGAGATAATCCCCCAGGCGGTTCAGTTTCATACGACAATTTACATTATCCTACAATTGCGGAATCCAAGCACCTTTTATTGCAAAAACAGGTTTAAAAAAAATCATTTGTTCGGTTCAGTGCAAGCGAAATCCGGGGATTTTTTCATTCGAAATTAGATAATATTTTTTTGGGACTTGCTCCTCCAAACGATCATCAACTGGCGGTCTGGATCCGTCACTGGTAATTAATACCAGTTTTGTTAATTTCGTGTCAATAGCTTCAGGTCCGGTCAAGGGTCAAAATTCGCATCTTGTCAGGTCGTTAAGAATTTGAATGCTAATTGATCAATTATCATTGTACCTTGCCAGATTGTTCATGAAAGCAAGACCTCTCTTGTCAGTAGTCTGCATGCAAATATATTCCGAGGTCACGAAAGGTCAACACAGCTAGCTCATGCATTCGTTCCAGGGGGAAGCATAGCAACTGTCTGATTGTCAGTGGACACAACAGCCAGATTCGATTGGTCACAATCATATGAACTCACCACTGTCGTCCATACAAATGTTACATCCAGAACAAATAGCCTAACTCATCACAGGACAAGTTCATTGTAGGTCATCAAAGCCCATTAAAGTTCAGTGGATGGTGCTGAATCCAGTATCTGGCATTCCGAGCCGGATCGGGCGCCCGATCCGGCCCGGATATATCAGGAAAAATATTAGATTACGTGGGGAAGCTGCGAAAAAAACCTTACCTCCAGTGTAGCTGCGAACAGTCAAGTGGATGTCCCCGCGGTAAGCCAGTCTGGTTATGCCCTGGAGCCTCGGTAGCCTTAGGCCCTTCGCGTCTTTTCCGGGGGGGGGGAATTAAACTACAACATTTCCCGCCGGCAACGCAATTTTACAGCTTTTCAGAGTACAATAATTATTAAATGTTTGGCGCATGTCTACATCCCTTAGTTGACGCTACATACGCTACTACCCCATTGCGGTACTTCTGATGATAATGCAGGCCTATGCTTATATCTATAGTCTTATCTAATCTCCTAGTCTATTCTAGCCTATTATAGTTCAGCACATGCTGCACTTGCAGTGTTGGTCGTTGTGCGCTGCTTTGGTATTCCTGCCAGCTATTTCAATAGTTATCTTCCGTTTCAGTACCTCTACTTACTGTTCAGCGACAACAGCCTAATCTCGCTGGACCAGTGGGTTTTCAACACGGAGGCGCACCCGCTGCCCATCAAGGGCTCCAACCAGCTGTATCGGCAGCTGACCGACAGCTAGTCGGCTGAGCTGACGCCGCTGGGGACGCGCGGCGTGGCCCGGAGTGCCTCCTGAGCGGCGGTCGCAGTGTTGCGGACGGCCGCCGGCGCTGCAGAGGGCGGCGCCACCGTCGTAATCGGGCAGCGGCGCTGAGATCGGCTGGCTGTGATTCAGTTTGTTGTTATCTGCCCCGTTTGGACGCGACGCCGCGAACGGAGCTGAGCCGTCCGGCGATTCCACGGCCGGTGTCGACTATCCAACGGTTTGCGTAGCCAATTTTATGTGCCACCGCTCTCTTGACGTGGCTTCAGTGGGGAACGTCTTTAGGTAGCTGGAGTCACACGCAGCGTGCGTTTATGTCGGCCAACAGTCTGATGTAGAGCACACTCTGTGGGTGCACGGTTTGATGCCGTGGGCCGCGCGCCGATGTGCTGCACCATCGGACTGTTTGGCTGGCTGTCTGACTGTCTGGCCGGACGTGCACTGTACGACTGCACTGTCAGCGCCCCGGAGTCCGGGCAACGCCGCAGAGTCGTGTGCGGCGCCACTGTCGTGTTGGACCAGCGGCGGCGCGGGACGCTATTGTGTCGGTGGGCGCCGGCCGGCCGGCGGCGGTAGGACTGGCGCGTCTCGCCGCTTGCCACCTGTCTTCTGCGGCTGCTGTAGCCATCGGCGCCAGTGTTCTCCTTCACGTTCGGCACCGTGTTTTACTCGGAGTAGTGTTCGTCACAACGTGCTCGGAAAGCTGGTTTGCTGATCGCGATTTTTGTTCATTGTTGTTTTAGTGGGTGTCGCCGTTGTGAGTTCGCAGCTCAGGTGTACTTCTGTTACTCCCGAAATGCCGCTGAGATATATTGACGCTCTGTGCGCAATGACTGGTGTAAACGATGTGCTTCGAGGTCCATCACCACGTTTTTTGTTGTTGCACGGTGAGGGCATCATTCTCTGTGGTCTCGCGAACACTCACCGATATGTTAATATGCAATCATCGGGCTTAATTCAGGGATGTAAATGGATGCATGGAGCATGCATCTATCCATCATGTGTATCATTGTCATGCATGCAAATGTATGAAGATCGTATTGAGCTTTGCACCTTTGTGCTGCTTTGGCAGTCTAGTGTTCAGTTAGATGTTGTCAAAGGAGATGTTGGGTATCAGAACATGTTGACATGTGATGTGATGTTGATGTGTGATGTGTGTGAGAACATGTAAGAACAACATATTGATATGTGGACACATGCACGGCAATGCTGTTGAATAGTAATACACCGGAACTGGCAACTAGTTTGTTTCTACTCCCACACAATTGTCCACCAGCCACAGTGGAGAGGTGGAACCAGTGTAGCACAACTTGTCCAGTTTACTTCTCCTTTTGCTCCTTTCTCAGATGTATTGGGTGGGGGCGGGTCACTGACGAATCAAGAATTTTGTTCAGAGGGGCGAATTTTCGGGGGGGGGGCACCTTTCCACTCAGAGGGGCGCCTTCGACTACACAAGTGCACTGGGGGCAGGTGGAAATGCACTCGAGCTTTCCACAGGCTCGCCTTTTCTACTCGAAGGGGCGCATGGACTGACAATTATGTTAAGCGATGGTGTGGGGTGCACTCGACACTTCCCGATACCTTCGCGAGGGTAAAGGAGGCGGTCCAGGGCGCCCATTGGATCCGTTCTTGGACCGGGCTAAGTGAAGATGTGATTACCTCTTCAGAAGATTACGTATTTTATATTATGTAATCGTATTTTATATTACGTATTTTAACTGGACTGGCACGCTTCGCTGGCTCGACCTGCATATATTCGATAATTTTCATCGTTCAGATGTATTGGAACTTATTGGCTATGATCTCGTGAAATGCGTTATTGCGTTGTTTTGTTACGCTGGTAGGAGCGGGTATCAGTTTACCGCCGACGAATAGACTCGCTTACTCTTTCTGACATTTTAGGTGACGATTCGCGTTTTATCCACACGGGCAAGTTATTTGAATATATCTCCGACATCAAGTTCCATGTCATCTGTCCATCACTGTAGTGTGCTTTTATCGTGCATGTATACTTAAGGATGTGACTTAGGCGTGTAAAACTGTGTACATGTGCACTTCGGAAGAAGGCCTGATTGCATTTAGCAGGTAGCAAACTATTAGTTATGGGCGCTAAATGACCAAACCTGGTCGATGCGCCCTAAAACTCAAATAACCAACCAATCAGTTTACTGCCAGCGTCTTGTTTATATATCTTTTAAAATTAACAGTATATGCCAATTTCCACTTCATGATGGAACTTGTCTGCGCTAGTCCACAGTTTTATCATCTGGGTTGATCAGTTTCATGGTTGGATGGAGCAATTTTATGGTTCACAAATCTGCTCTAGAGTTTTGCATGGGGAATACTGATGAGCATGAGGTGAATCAGAATCAGTGATGACCGTTTTAAAATCAGTCCACCGATTTAGATGTGATTTCAGTAGCTATGCCAACCATAGATTAAGATGTTAGTTAGTTATTTGGGCTTTAGGGCGTTCCGACCGGAATTGATCACTCGCGCTCACCGTAAATTAAGATGAAGTTCTCGGTTGCTGTCTATAACGCTTCCATACATTGTCCTGTCAAAAGTTCTCATTGTCTTTTCTCTGTTTGAAGTATGTTCTTCAATCGGCGTATGGGTTTTTATTTTTGTTCCTCAGTCGGTAATTTTTTCCTTTTCTTTTGCACCCCTGATTTGCTCTAATTTAATGAGACAGATGATGAAATATTCAAAAGATGACGGGCGGAGAGCAGAATTCTCACTTGCTTGTGTGAAGCGATATTTCAAATATCTGCGTTCATGTCAATCTCCGATAACTCTTAAATCTTTCTCCTTTACACTTGGATCATAGTACCCACTGTCGTGAGGACCGAATAGAAATAAGCAAAGAAAAGAATCGAAACATTTGCAGTGCAGTCTTACTTCCCTTCATAACTATGGAAGAGCATATAAGTATATGCGATGTATTAGTTTTATGTTCGGCCACTATTTACTACTGTAACAAAAGCCAGGTAGTAAGAACCCTCTGACCTGGTGATTACGAAAGAGGAGTATATTTCGGTTAGTTCATTGCCAAACATCGTTCAGCAATCTTCTGGTAGGAAAAGAGAGGCTTCTTTCAACCCTGTTCCTAAGAGGTCAAGTTGGTTGGTTGGTTATTGCGGTTTAGGGGCGCATCGACTGCAGAGGTCATACAGCGCCCATAACATCGTCAATTATATAGAGTTTTTAGAGGCGAAACTGATTGAATCTGCTAAATGCGACACATTATGAAATATATTGTCATGACGTACATCATACAATCCTGGTCTAACCACATGAATGTCATCGTATTAATCACGTGTATATCACGGAAAACGTAACCTCTGCAAGGAAGCGGAATAGCTGTCCCGATTGTATAAAGGGGGACTCATCCCCTAACATAAGAGGTCAAGTTAAACGTTCAACATTTTGCGAAGCCTGTCACGGGTGTGCAAGCATCGCCGAACAGTAGTCCGAGGCGACATCAGTGCCTCGTTCGTTGACTTAATCTCAGCGGCACATGCAGTGAGCGAACAGTATCCGCTTGTTCAGTATTCACGTACCCGGGAAAGCGTTGCGACACTCGCAAGCTGAGTGCGCCGACGACCGCCACCGCGGCCGGTCCGCTCTTCAGTGCACCTTCAGCAGCTTGTTGAGCCGCTTCGGTGGTACCGGCGGCCGGAGATGGCGGCGGCGTCGGCGTGCGGCCATCACCGCCGCCACCGACAGCACGGCCGGCAGCACGGCCAGCAGCAGCCACGCGTCCAGCAGGAAGTACTGCAGCCAGTTGAGGTGGCCGTCCAGCATGCGCAGGTGGTGGGGCGCGCCGTGGCTGACCAGCACGTCCGCCCAGTGGTGTACCCGGTCGGTGGCCGTCTGGCTCTGGGCTCGCCACATCCGCGAGGCGTGCCGCGCCCGGCCGCGGTAGCTGGAGCGGGGCAGACGGCCACCGACACGTCCGGTCAGCTTCACGCGACATATGATTGCGTGTTGGCATCGATAGCGTCGTGAACAACACATGCAATGTGAAGCGTGCTGGTGACAAAGTGTACGCAGCAGACGAGGCCATGGTGCGCGGATACTATTCGTCGTCTGAGCTGTCAGTACGGTGCACGTGTTGTATTGAGAACGTGGGGCGGATCAACAGGCAGGCTTAACCCTCGCCGGTGCAGAGGGCTCGTCCGTTAGATGTAAATACACATCTACTTTTGCTATACAAGATGTAGCTAAGATGTCGAGTGGTGCAAACTACATCCTATCTTGTGTGTAGCTTTAGGACATAATTATACGTCTGCATACAGACCAGCATCACTTCACAACTTATAAGTGACAATTTAAAGTCATATATACCAGCTTTATCCTACTATCAGGTACCTGTTTCTTGTGTGCACTGACACAGACCTATTGAGGATGAAAACAAAAAGCTAAATATCTTTCTTGAGATGCAATTAATTGTCCCGCTATGCGTTCTTTTCCACCTAATTTTCGGAATGTTGACACTTCGTGAACCTTATTCTATATATAATGTAAATATATCACATATCAGGTCTTAGAGGTCATCCAGTAAACCCAAGTACAAACATCCGGCATCAGCCGCGAGATATAATCACGTGCAACATGTTGGTTGTGTTGACTAAGTCTAGGACTCTCAGTTTGGAAGTGCCAGAGGGATCACAATCCTCTCTCCCTACCCCATCCAATACCAGAGGAGATAGGGAAATGCCGTGCACGGGCGCGAGTCAAGTACCTCCACAGTTAATGCACTGTTAAGCCTCGTTAAATAGATAGGTGTCACCACGATAATTGAATAGAGTTCTTGAGACCCTCCTACCACGCTGAATGAAGCCCGCGCTTGTTCAGGAAGACGTCCGTGCTGTTGAACATTGGAAGTCACGTTGGTTGTCGAACGAAGCGTTGGACGTGTTGAGAGCGTGCAGTCCAGCCCACTCGCTTATCGCCGTCCTCGTGTGACCCAACCACAGTGTGCCGGGTACTGACGGTCCGCCATCAATGTATTGCTCGTGAAATGTGTCATACATCAGATCTGCACTTCATTCTGCCTTACCTGTCGTTTGTAAGAAGCTCGACGACGGCCGACTCCATCCGTGCCCTGCCGACTTCGAAGTTCTCCAGATTTATGCCATATCCACGATATTCCATATAGTGGGCGTTTTCGAATTGGTCTGCATATAGCGGAAGTCCAACTGCGAAAGGGGTGTCAGTGTTCAAGAATGGAGGCGAGCAATTCGACGTGAGCGGATTGACATGTACGGGCCTTGGTCGTAATTGGCTAAACTGGTAATCCTGCCATGCAACAGACATTACAACATCCATGATTGTGGTGCATTACTTCTGCTACTGTGCATCAATTCTGCGTACCAGGAATGTCATGTACGCAGGATGTAGGTTATATCACTATTGCAATGTTTATATATATATATATATATATATATATATATATATGCATATTTCAGATCAAGTAAGTGAACCTGGTGGAATTCGTTAAAATGCTAAGGTCCGCTGACATCGGGTGTTTGTTGGTGCAACGGTTGTTTGATTAGCTCTTTGCTTTTGATGTATTTGCTGACATTAGCCGTTCTGCGCGCGATTTCTTTGACTCGTATCGTGAATGTGCTGTATTATGTGCTGCTTGTGCTTTTGTGTTGTATTATAAATCCCTGAAGAAATCACAAGTTCTCGACTACGGGCGGCGAAATGGCGGCGAAATGGCGGCGCTACCGTGGAGGACGTGGGGGAGGAACGCGTTCCTTCCTCACAGATGCTTTCAGGCTGGGTTCCGTCCCCAGACGCGGCTCCTTTCAGGCTGGGTTCCGTCCCCAAAGACGGCTCCTTTCAGGCTGGGTTCCGTCCCCAGAGACGGCTCCTTTCAGGCTGGGTTCCGTCCCCAGAGACGGCTCCTTTCAGGCTGGGTTCCGTCCCCAAAGACGGCTCCTTTCAGGCTGGGTTCCGTCCCCAGAGACGGCTCCTTTCAGGCTGGGTTCCGTCCCCAGAGACGGCTCCTTTCAGGCTGGGTTCCTTCCCCAGAGACGGCTCCTTTCAGGCTGGGTTCCGTCCCCAAAGACGGCTCCTTTCAGGCTGGGTTCTGTCCCCAGAGACGGCTCCTTTCAGGCTGGGTTCCGTCCCCAGAGACGGCTCCTTTCAGGCTGGGTTCCGTCCCCAGAGACGGCTCCTTTCAGGCTGGGTTCCGTCCCCAAAGACGGCTCCTTTCAGGCTGGGTTCTGTCCCCAGAGACGGCTCCTTTCAGGCTGGGTTCCGTCCCCAGAGACGGCTCCTTTCAGGCTGGGTTCCGTTCCCCAGAGACGGCTCCTCTCAGGCTGGGTTCCGTTCCCCAGAGACGGCTCCTCTCAGACGTCAGCCGGTCTCTCACAGAGCTCAGGCGCTTGCTCTCTTTCTTAAGACGACTCCTGGCCGACTTTCCACACCCCTGCCCGATTTCAGATCGTCCCTCCCTAGCTAACTGCAGCCTCTCTACAACTAAGTACGGCCCTGGCAAAATTAGACGGTCCCTTGCCGGCCTCACACGACCCCTCATAGTTTTGGTGGCCCCGATCCCCGCCGTTTCAGACTGCATTGAGTGCATAATCTCCTTGATGAATTGATGCGGCCCTTCTCCAGCTTGAGTTGACCCCGTTCAATTTTAAACAGCCCTTTCTTACTTTAAGCAGCCCTCAACAATATTAAATAGCCTCTCTTTGGCTTAATACGGCCTCTGTTCGATCAATAGCAGCCCATCCTCTACCTATAACGCCCCCTTTCCGACTGAAAATAAAATACTTAAGACAATACTTCAAATAAGACGGCTCGATATGTGCTAAGATAACCTCTCTCAGACTTAATACGGCCCTCTCCCATCTCAGATGCCTCCTCTCTAAGTAACTGCATCACCTCTCCGACTAAAGATGAACATTGTCTAGATGCAGACAGTCCCTGTCTGGATTAACACTGGTCTGGACTGGTTTCTGGTCTAAAACTGTCCGCTTCGAATGGCCCCCTGACGTAAAATGGCCCCTCTGGTTTCAGACGACCCCTCTCCGACGTAACGTGGCCCATAGCTGATCAGACGATGCCTCAGTAATTCAGTACTATCCCTGCCAATTTCGCACGGCACCAAACTGTCTTACTACATGCGCTCCCCCGATTTCAGATAGTCCGTCAAGAAATTGCAGTACCTCCGAAAACCTAAAGGCGACAATTTCCATGTTTAGACGGCCCCTATCGGAGTAGCATGACCCTTGCCTGACTTTTAGTGGCATCTTTCAAACCTAAGACTCTGACTCTGACTTTAAAGGGCCTCTCTCCTGGCTAAGACGGTCGTCTTCGAATTTAGGTCACATAGATCACCCTTCCACCATTTTAGATGATCACCTTCGACTGAAGACGGCACCTGCCCGACTTACGACTGACCCATGCGAGCTCAGACGGCCTCTTAGACTTAATGCAACCTCCTACCTATTTCCGATGGTTCCTTGCTGAGTTTCTGCGGTCATGACTTACTTGAGATGATACCTCTCGTGGCTAATTACAGGCATTCTCCGAGTAAAGGCGACCGATGTCTACAGTGAGATTATTCCTCCACGACTTCACATGGGTCTCTCCGACTTAAGACGGTTCCTCTTCGCCTTTGGAGGTCCTCCCGGGTACATATGGCGACTCTCGAATTGAATAGGCCCGTGTTGACTTCAGACGGCCCATCGACAAAATACGACACTTACAGGCTTAAATCGGCCTCTCCCTATCTGCCATCGGTTCTGTTCCAGTTTATAACAAGGTCTGTACCTTCTACACCCTTAGACTGAACCGATGGCCCTTTTCTGACTGAATGTCCCTTTCTGACGTAACTCGGCACCAACTGGCTTAGTTTTGTACTTGCAACCGGGAGAGGGGAGGGGAGGGGTACTAATGAATCCCTCATCACTGGCGGCGGAACAGCCCATGAGTGGCTCTGGGGAACGGAGTCTGCGCGAGCGTGCTGGAACTGAGCCCCTCCCCTGGCGGGAGCCAAGAGCATCTGGCCGATTTCGATATGCAAGACTTGAAGAGAAAAGTCCTTTGCCAAAAAATGTGAACTCTAAGAATCAGAATCAAGAAGAATCAATAATTATCAAGAATCAATCAAGAATTAAGAATCAAGAATGGGGCTTTAGGACTTCAAACTTACAGTTCGTACTGAAAGCTATATGGATACCTACCTATCACTCAAAAGTTTACCAGTGTTTCCGAATGAACCTTGAGGTACAACTCCGAGGTGTTTCTCTTCTACGATACGACCTAACTACGTGCGCCCGTGATGTAGCTGGCGAAGCAGGGAAGCATGTGGACGGCGCATCTGTGGTTTGTTTACGATGCCGAGGAGCTGGTCGGCTGGCCACGCCTCTAGGAGCTACTCACGCAAAGGAACTCCGGAGTATATCGCCTCCATCAGTCCTCCAATGCCGCAATGACTGATGAACAGTCGCGTCCGAGGGTGACCTGAGAACCAGACGAGGTCACGTCCCAGGGTGACCTGAGAACCAGACACGGTCACATCCGCAGGTGACCTGAGAACCGGACACGGCCACGTCCGAGGGTGACCTGAGAACTGGACAGTCACTACTGGCCTTGACCGTTGGGCCTGCGGTCGACTTCATGGTGGATAGTGTTCACAATGGTACCCAATATCAAACCGTAGTAAGAGATGCAGCTTAAGTCATGCATTTCGAACCAGTATCAGGTTAGTTATCCCCTACCGACAGGGGTGAATGTCATTCCAAGCGGATTTGTTGCGACCACCGAAGCATGTTGCAAGTAAGTATATCGCGGTTTGGCATGCTTGGCTAGCAGTTGATTATACATTCTTTATGCATTCTTCGGGAAGGACAAATGGTCAGGTCATATCGGGTCACTGTGCCTTCACATGATTTCAAAAGGCATGTTTGGTACACCCTTGCCGAGTTCGTAGTTTTTATCTTTTTTCTGCAGCAATGGTGTCTGAATTGACTTTTCATATTTGTGTTCAGACCATGCCGTTTCATCAGCGACCTTTTGAAGGCCAAGTGAAGTCATTAACCTCAAAGAACCCCGAATGACTTCTTCAATTAAAATGTAACCTTTGTCCTGCATCCCATTCCAGCGATCATTTTACCTCGGTGAACTGGGCGAAGGAATAATTTGTGGACTGTCGTTAGCTCTGCACCTCAGATTTCGTGAGCACCAGGTGCGCGTAGCTTAACCTGGTTTGTTGGCTTTGTAGTTGATGAGGACAAATAAACTTCGATGTATTTATACGAGCATGCTCCCCATCATGATGCCTGATCGTGGTTCTCTCTGAAAGGTACTCGGTGTACATGGATTTATAGTTGTAGTAACCGGTTTTTCAACAAATGTTTACCTTCAATTGGTTGTTAACGGTTGCTGGTTGCCTTAAATTGTAGCAGTCTGCCACTATTGGATTTGTAAACGGCATGCAGCGCGCTGTCTTTTGTACTGCGGTAATAGATTAGGAGGGGAAATTGTAGCTGTACTTTCAAACGTCTCTTAGCACAATATTTCACTTTCAACAATTTCTGTTTGTCTTGAAGAAAGGGTATGGCTACCAACAAACAAATTGTCTCGCAGGACTACATGATTGAGATCCGATAGTTGTCTTTCATTCGTGCGGTTCAGAAAGAACTTGACAGGATCAAGTAAAAATCCTCCCGAAACGGTCTTTTTCATGCGTTCTGAATCCGTCTCTGCCAGTAATCGAGACCAGACTGAGGCACTGAGGTGATGTCCGATTAACGCGAGTCATATGTCCATTCAGGATGGGAATCCTCCAGCGCCGTGTTAGGAGGAACTGTTATTTCTCCTTGTTAATGCATCGGACAGTCAAATGATGCTTCTAAACGTATGAAAGCTGGAATGATGTTTGTCAACTATCGATGTCCGGAGATAAATCTCGATTCCAGGAATTCAGATTGTTCTACCTCGTACCAGGTGTGGGTTTTCAGCTGGTACAGATAAATGGCATAGTCTGCCTATCACTGATGGACTTCAGGCGTGTTTCCTCGCATTTGGTGCTGATCTTTAATTTATTTTAGAACACATTGTAAGTGCACCTCGTCACCCGTTCGTCGTCACCAATCCGCTATCATTCGGTGCCCAGTTACCAATACGAGACTGAGCCACCGAGTGGTGATTCAATTAGGGGTTCGCTGTAAAGTTACCGAATGGTAATTCAGTTACGGGGTCGCGGTCCAGTCGCCGTGTGGTGAGCAACCCTTTGATCATCCGAGTTAGTTCAGCTCTGCGGCGTCAAGGTTCAATAACAAAGACCAGTTTCAGTTACCGAGCACATCCATTTGTGGCAACCAGTCCATCAGCAGCACGTTGTCCGGGACTGAAACGTGCTTCACAGCAGCCGTGTGGAGTCGCATCACGACCTGCGAAACACACAGCCGACTGTATATTATACATCATGTACGTATATATATATATATATATATATATATATATATATATATATGACATTGTGTATTTGTATCACAGTGAGGATAATGTGACGATCCTAATGTTATGTCGCGGAAGCACGCACGCACGCACTTTTGAAGGGGCGCACCGTGAGACGAACGTAAACATGTTACCAACGCTATTGCTACAGGCTGCGTGCACCTGTAACTGGATCCCGACATTCGCACCACCTACTTGCACACAGCATCAGTTTAGCCTGTAGGCAGATAGGTGAAGTTTTATCGTCTACCGAACCTCGTCTAATACTGTAATATTGGTACTTGTCTGATTTGTGATAATCCGCGTATGTTAATCTAACGGTGAGAAATTAATGATTCAATGATTCAATCCTAAAATTGGATTACTTTTTAGTTTAGTATCTAATGATTTAAATAATTGAATTTATAACACATTTAGTGATTTCAATTGCAAAAAAATGATCGCGAAATTCACACGGCAATGTCCCTGAACCACGAAGTTTTGCGATACCCAAAATCGTTACCATTGGTGCAAACCAAATTAATCGAATGCATTATCCACATCTTTCGTAATTAAGCGTCACGATTGTACCCTATTTACATTAAATTAATATTCCATTCCAGAAGTAATGACAAAGCATAAGGTTAATGATCTAAGGAATATGCTGCTTGTTAGCTCGAATCAGCAATGCTTGCAATGCAATGCAATGTAAGCAATACATATCTCAGCTCATTGTAATTTGGAGTGAAGTAAATTGCTGAAAATCTAGGCAGTTTAATTTCATGACCACTCTTCATGCCACTAACCTAATTACAATGCCTGCATTAAGTACAGTTAATTATCATGCTGGCATTATGCTAGATAAGTTGAACTGTTTTCATCACGTTACCTAAATCCCATGTGTTTTCTTTAAACAATTGGCTACATGAATGTGCACTAAGGACACATCACATACACTGTATGCAAATTCTTGATCATAGCCAAAGGCCGACACGTCGAGCATATATTTCGAGAAAGTGTTTATATCGAATCTTCTTCTCCTGTTAAACGAAGGTCGACAATGTTATCTCCACAATCCAATGATGAAAAATCAGGAGATCAAAGCCTTTCTCGGAGTTCTTAAGGAATTGGTGGTGGCTGTATACAAGGGCTGTACACAATTGGTGGTGATCGAGCCCTTTCGATAGTGTAGCGGGGCCGTGTACATCGGCGGCTGCGCTGTACGCCTACGAGCTTGTTGTCACCTTCTGTTGCAGTCCAGCGAAGATTTTCATTAGCATTTCGATGAACTGGGCTGGAATCGCATGCGGGTCATAGACGGTGACGCCCATGCTGAATAAGACGACTCCGTGTTTCCCGGAGCTACTGAAGAACTCCTCCAGATGCTGAAACGAACTGAGATGTGATGTGGATTCCATGAAGTTGCGGTTCGTCCTCTGCTTGCACGATTTAACGAAAGCTCACGAAATCACTGAACACTTCCTTCGCTTTCAAAGTAGTGATGGTGAGCAATACGGGTTGAATTGTCTTTCTTGTAAGCTGTCTGGGCGATGCTCTGTATCATTGGCTACTTTCGTTACTCGCCTAGCAGATTATGAGGGCGGTGACAGTGACGTATACCTTGGGCAGCGGTTTGGCTGGCCTACACTGCACGCAGCCAATGACCTCCATGTTGGGTGGCAGCATCAGCGGCTGCATAACCATGAAGTTGAAGTTGAGCAGTGTGATGTCTATGTTCCGCATCAGGCTGACCCCGTCAGGCAGACCAGGATGGTATTTCTGTGGAACACACCAGCGTTAGGCATGTTTGATTTTCACACTTTGTTTTGAATTTGACGATTTGAATTTTCACACTTTGTTTTGGTTCGGAGCTCACCCGGCGGTCGCCCCGCTCGTAATGCATGAATATCGCTGATGACTATAAGATCATCTGTCCAGCACACCGGTGTTTCCGATGTTTGCCGTATTTCGGAAATGATGACATGATCCATGCAGCTCGTGTGCCTCACGTTCTCAAACGTAATGAATCCGTTCGACCCTGCCGTATATATATATATATATATATATATATATATATATATATATATATATATATATATATATATATATATATATATATATATATATATATATATATATATATATATATATATATATATATATATATATCTCCCTATATATATATATATATATCTTTATTATAAAAGACGTAGCGTCCATATAGTATAAACACTGATTATATAAAATCTAGCTACACTTCAAACGAAGGTTCGACCATCGCTGATGCTCGCAACGTTCATGTCCACGGAGATTCTCTGCATGTGATTTGCCACGGTGAGAGATAGAGAGAAAGAGGAATACAAGGAAAGAACGCGAAGGAGAGGAAGAAAAGAAAAATACATAGGCAGAATAAAAACAACCAGAACAGACAGACAGAACGGAACAGAATAAAAACAACTAGAACAACCAGAACAACCAAAAGAACCGGAACTACCGGAACTACCGAAACAACCAAAGCAACCAAAACAACAAGAACAATCAGAACAACCAAAATAACCAAAATAACCAAAACAACCAGAACAGACAAACATACAACCGGAACAGACAGGCAACCAGAACAGACAGACAACCAGAATAGACAGTCAACCAGAACAGCCAGACAACCAGAACAGACAGACAGACAACCAGAACAAACAGAGACAGCGGAGCTTGCGTCAGGGGCGGCGTCACGGATAGGGGTGGTATTGTTTTTGGATCCATTATTTACGTACAACGTCCATAGGCGTGATATTAAGCTTCACAACATTTAGCGAACACGTCCCCGCCCTCTTTGGCGCCACCCACGCCTAGGCCAGCTGACCTTGGAAACATAAGCCAACTTAACTTGGATGCCTAAACTAACCGACCTTGATGTAGGTGTCGGAGACTGCCAGCACGTGAGACGCGACCAGCTTCAGGAGGAGGGTGAGCATTGCGTTGTAGAGTCGCTGCCACATGCTATTCATGGATGGCCGAAGGTTAGTGCCCACGGCCACAGCCACTGCGGGGACGTTCGTCAGCCCCATCACGTTGCTCTGCCGAAGTTGTCGAAATTAGTCGGCCGGCCACTTCCGGCCACTTCCCCGAAGTGGCCGGAAGTGACCGGGAAGTGGCCTAAGTGAAAAAAAACGGCTGCACATCATGGTGTTTCTGCTTAGGGAATGGCACCAGATTAGCATAGAGTTTGACATTGCAGGGGAGGGGAGGGTGCTGTCCGGCGGCGTCACCAACAATCTAGTCGCGTCTGGGGTTCAACATGGTACGCCAAGTCACGCCAGCCTCGCTGGTGACACACCAAGTCACGCCAGCCTCGTTGGTGACACACTGGGCCACGCCAGCCTCGCTGGTGGTACACCAAGTCACGCCAGCCTCGCTGGTGACACACCAAGTCACACCAGCCTCGCTGGTGACACACCGAGTCACGCCAGCCTCGCTGGTGGTACACCAAGTCACGCCAGCCTCGCTGGTGACACACCGGGCCACGCCAGCCTCGCTGGTGGTACACTTTAGGCGGCTTTACAGGGGAATTTCCTCTTTTGCCAGAGGACTCGTCCTCCGAGATAGAGCGAGCCGACATAATATAATGTTAGTGAGAAAATAAAAACAAATAGCAGTTCCAACGATATCAGTTTCATATAGGAAGTATTTTATCTAACTGAACGGAAGGTAAACACAAAGGAAAACTAATTCATTGTATAAACCACAACTAACGTTCAGCCTACGCTACCAAAACGCAACTGCACTCATTTCTATTCCAACTGGCAGCTATCTGGCCACGACTTCGACCAGACCCTCGTCGTTTGCCAGATAGCCATTCATGTATATATATATATATATATATATATATATATATATATATATATATATATATATTAAAGCTATTTTGACTTATTTTTGTGGAAGGGGAAGTTACTTCCTCTGAGGCTGCGTGCTATTATTTTTCATCTGTTTCATCGGTTTTTGTCTTGCATCGTGGTCTATTTTTCGGGGAAATGGTAGATTTCTGACATGGGAAGGAGGCCCATGCAGCAGCGAAGTATACATGGAACTTTTTAAATTTCGCTGATAGTTATTCACGAAATATTTCGGTAGGAAAATATGTGATATGCTTTTCCATCTGGCATAGTAGCTTTTTGTGATCTATGAGTTATTTTTCATCAATGGCCTTTACAGTTTTAGATATAGCCTGCTCGTGCTCTGTATCCAATTGCAATGAGGCAGGTAAACAGACAAGAGGGACCACTACGCCTAATCAAGTGATTAAGCATATGTGAAATGTGCTTAGTTTATCAAGCGTGCCAATTGCATGTAGTTTCAATTTGGGTGTCCTTTGTCAGCTATAAGGGTGCAATTATTTTTCAGAGGTAATTTCTTTGGCTTGCAGACATGGGTAATCTTAGAAGCTACTCATCTGATCATTATGAAACCTCCACGAAATGATCGAACATGTCGAAAATATGTGAGGTTTTGATTTTTGTCATCCTGTGTCATGTCAAAGTTTACAATATATAAAAAAAAACTTTCTGATGGACGTACCTACTCATACAAAATACTTCATGAAGCTTCGTATAGCTTCTCCGGATAATTCAGCATGTGACACATATGTGCCTATTAGGTTTCGACTTTTGAAAATTTTGTGTCGGGCCCAAAGTTGCAATTTTAAAACTGAATTTCTCGCGTGCAGACGTGACCGATCTTCACTCAGCACCATGAAACCATTACAAGTTCTTTTAGGTATATGCCAAATGAGTGGGGCTTTGACTTTTGTCAGCCTGGATCCGATCAAACGTTACCGATGTTTTCAAAACAGAGGTTTTGTCTTACAGGCATTTGGCACGACGCCGGCGGCGTCCACGATCTGAGGCGTCCCCTGATGACCGTGGCACGACGCCGGCGGCGTCCACGACCTGGGGCGTCCCTTGATGACCGTGGCACGACGTCGGTGGCGTCCATGACCTGGGATGTCCCCTGATGACCGTGGCACGACGCCGGCGGCGTCCACGACCTGGGGCGTCCCCTGATGACCGTGGCACGACGTCGGTGGCGTCCACGACCTGGGGCGTCCCCTGATGACCGTGGCACGACGCCGGCGGCGTCCACGACCTGGGGCGTCCCCTGATGACCGTGGCACGACGTCGGTGGCGTCCATGACCTGGGGTGTCCCCTGATGACCGTGGCACGACGCCGGCGGCGTCCACGACCTGGGGCGTCCCCTGATGACCGTGGCACGACGTCGGTGGCGTCCACGACCTGGGGCCGCCTCTGATGACCGTGGCACGACGCCGGCCGAGTTGACGACTCACCTGAATGCTGCCGACCGGCACTATCACGTGCAGTGCCACCACGCGCAGGTGGAGGGCGCGCGCGAACGCCACGCCGCACACGTTGTAGAACATGTCGACGACGGCCACGTGGAAGCGGCGCCGGCCGAGGCGCTCCAGCAGAACCGCATCGCCGAGCAGGTCGTCGCAGTAGGCGTGCGGCAGCTCGCTGATGTCGCTGGCCATGTACAGCTGGCTGACGCCCCGCCAGGCGGCCGTGGCCACCTGGCGGAACACGCCGGCGCGGCTGAACACGCGGTACCGGCCGTCCGAGTTGTTGACGCGGCGCGTGATCACCTCCACGCCGACGCCGCTCGGCACCGGCCGGGTGATCTCCGACTGCCACCTGGCGGCGGCGACCCGGCGGTCAGCTGAGAGCAAGCCTCAGGCGCGGCTCCCGACTGTCACCAGCGGCGCACCCGGCGGTCAGCTGAGAGCAAGCCTCAGGCGCGGCTCCAGACTGTCACAGCCCCAGGCGCGGCTCCCGACTGTCACCTGGCGGCAGCAGCCCGGCGGTCAGCTGAGAGCAAGCCTCAGGCGCGGCTCCAGACTGTCACAGCCCCAGGCGCGACTCCCGACTGTCACCTCGCGGCAGCAGCCCGGCGGTCAGCTGAGAGCAAGCCCCAGGCGCGGCTCCAGACTGTTACAGCCCCAGGCGCGACTCCCGACTGTCACCTCGCGGCAGCAGCCCGGCGGTCAGCTGAGAGCAAGCCCCAGGCGCGGCTCCAGACTGTCACAGCCCCAGGCGCGGCTCCCGACTGTCACCTGGCGGCAGCAGCCCGGCGGTAAGCTGAGAGCAAGCCCCAGGCGCGGCTCCCGACTGTCACCTCGCGGCAGCAGCCCGGCGGTCAGCTGAGAGCAAGCCCCAGGCGCGGCTCCCGACTGCCACAGCCCCAGGCGCGACCCCAGACTGTCACAGCCCCAGGCGCGGCTCCAGACTGTCACAGCCCCAGGCGCGGCTCCTGACTGTCACCTAGCGGCGGCGACCCGGCGGTCAGCTGAGGGCAAGTCCCCAGGCGCGGCTACAGACTGCCAGCATTACCGGTCGTTTTAGGCCAAGTCATGAGCGGTGTTGGTGGTTGATATACTTCGAGATGGGTGTTTGTATTTTGTTTGGTGAATGACGATAGCGGAAAGATTATTTTGCGGTCATGCTGGGTACTGTAGATCAGTTGGCAGTCTGAAGCCTCTCTGGAGTATATTATTTTGCAACAATCCTGTAATGGCGTACTTGGAACAGTGAAAGAAGATCGAGCGAAGGATATGGTACCATTAACCAACTCCAATTTCCTGTACCTGAAATATCATGAAGCATTCATGGCCGCATTGACGCTCTTCTATGAAGTCTGCAATTTTCGATGCTTTCAATTTTTTCATTCCACACTTCAATCCCGATTTATTTCTGGGGCGGTCTTTGGCAACCGACCCAAGAGTGGATTTTCTGCGGATGGCGGAGCTGCGTGGGATACCTATCAGCTGACAACTGTCCACAGCCGCTTGTAATAGGGCTCGTTCTGTTGAAGATTCTCAGTACGGCTCTCGCTATCGACGCATTTCTCCATGACTGAAAACCGCGTGTATGGTTCTTTTGTTGAAGTTTGACAACCCGCAGTAGCAAAAAGCTTTCACCCGGTTTCACTGCCATGGTACTTAGAAAAACATGCGGGAAAGCTTGCATTCTACGCGCCTAGTACCTACTAAAGCGTAGCGTCCTTCTGACACTCAGCCCTATGCGTACCGGCTAGCTCATTGTAAATAAAGAGGCACTGTTGAACGTCATTGGTTGGATCGCCTCGGGGGCCGATCTTGACCTTGTATTGTCGAGACCAACGATCCACTCAGGTATTACTTTCAATTTCGCATACCAACACGTTGTCATTCAAGAGCTAAGATGGTACGGCATCCACTTCTACTCGTGAAGCAGTTGTCTGAATCGCAGAGGATAAATCGTCCAGGAAGGAAGCGATGCTCGAGGTGCCCAACACACAGTTCCTCAGGGATTACCGGGCTTCTCATGTTGCAGCTCCTTTATAAATGACTTGGCAAGTTTCTTGCTTCACGGAAAGGCTGTGCTGATGACGCCCAGGGTCTTGATCAGGCAACAGCAGATGAAATTGGGTTGACAGCCATCACAAGAAGTGTTAAGCGATATAGCCATGCGCCAGATAAACGTGAGGGGACAAACCCAATAGATGTGTGGCCATGAGGTGGAGAAAGAAGAAATAACATAGTACTATTGGTATTGGACCATTGCATGCCAACTCAATCGGTGAAGAGTACAATTCAACACCCCGCCCGTTCAGATTGTGCTTATATTTGGCTTAAGGGCTTGTCTTAAGCTTTGGACACGATTCTCAGACTCTCTGGCCTATCTGACCATCGGCCTGTCCTGCACGGTGACATATATAATATGACGTCACAGCACGAACTGATGCTTTTAAACTGCTATATCTCTGGAGGGGGAAATATTTCTTTGATTCGAAAACGGTTAGGACGTGGCAAAATACAATACCTTAACATAAATGTTTCGGTACATTCCTTGACATTTTGAAATACTGTCGTTAACAAAAATATTGCATACAATTTCGATATGTCAGAAAAAACACGTGCTGTTGTTAATAAGCTGTGTTATTATTATTGCGCCTTTGTTGTGCGATAGAGGGTGGTGGAGCACCGTGGCTCATGGAAGGTGCCTATTTAAATACTCCCATTCATACATACATTCTCCCACGATAATTGAGCAAAAATCACATTTGATTTATCTTCCAGGATATTCCGAGAAATGAGCAGAGACAAGAATATGGTTTCCCACAGTTGTTCCCCTTACGCTTCGCGCAAAAGCGAATTTTCCTCCGTAAGCTGGCTTTTTCCAGACACGGAGCCTTAACGCAATTATTGGGAATGGGGTAGCAATGCTAAAGCTGATGAATTCAAAGCGTATCTGAGGATCTTAGCCATACGGCATGGCGGCGTGACATGCCGCGGTGTATGATTACTGGAGAACATCGGCGGCGTGCCATGCCGCGGTGTATGATTACTGGAGAACATCGGCGGCTGATGCCCGTTATGTGGCGCTTGAACCCATCTGAAGAGATTGCACATTCTACATATGAATGCCAATGAATTTGAGAAAAAAGTACGCCCAGGCGGCAACCCAATAGTTGGATGTTAGTGGACTTCAGGCCAGCTGAGTCAGTGGCGGATCCATGAATTATCTTGGGGAGGGGCTCATTTCATGAAGAGCCGCCCTTTCGTCCCGAAAGAGAGCTTTTTCCCTAAAAAGGGCAACTTTGGCTGAAAAATCCGTTCCGTGGGGATGAGGGCGCACTCGAGCTTTCCTGAAGGGCTTTTCCCGGCCGGAGGGACGCCACCTTTCTATGGGGAGGGCACATCCTCCCAGTGCCCCCTCTGGATCTGCCCTTGGGCCGAGTATGCCCGGATGACTGTGATCGGCCTTTTAAATTACAGGTGTGTACATTTAGTACAATTAGGTTTGTGCAGTTAGTATAATTGGGTGCATACAGTTGGGACAATTATATGTGTACAGTTAGTACAATTAGGTGTGTAACACTCAGCCCCATCGAGTTGACTAGAAAGGAGGCGACTGACCTGATCTGGGTCACCCGATGACCTCTCTGCACCAGCTGGTCGCCGAGGTTTCGCATGACGAGCTCGTGGCTTCCTGTGCCCACCATCTGGATGATGAGGATGTTGTGGGACCGGCAGCCGACGACTAGAGCCAGCAGCGCGACGACGCCTGCCCTCCCGCCGCCGACCCACGTCATAGCTGACTGTGACGTCACGAGTGGCCGGCTCTGCTGTGGACAACAGGCCACGGGTGGACTTTTTGCTAAGTTAGTTGGGGGCTCATGTTGGTTTGAGCTCGATTTGATCTGGTATATTCCCACAGGCACTATCGTTCAAAATGAAAATAATTCGCGGTGGGACTATATTTGCGTGAGGCCCTCAACAAGCATATGCGAGATTTCACCCTGACTGCTGACATCAAAGCTTTAAGCAGGTCGCAAATTTGATCTTGCCCCACGCGGTTATGTAATACGAGAGAAGTGCTGCAACAGATATCCTCATGACTTACTGAACTGACACTGGCATAGCGAATACCATCACGGTCTCCCGTACGACACGGGCAGTGACACGGAATACGACCACGGTCCTCTGTACGACACGGACAGTGATGCACTGAATCCCACCACGGTCTCCCGTACGACACGGACAGTGATACACTGAATACCACCACGGTCCTCTGTACGACACGGACAGTGACACGGAATACCACCACGGTCCTCTGTACGACACGGACAGTGATACACTGAATACCACCACGGTCCTCTGTACCACACGGACAGTGACACGGAATACCACCACGGTCTCCCGTACGACACGGACAGTGACACGGAATACCATCACGGTCTCCCGTACGACGCGGACAGTGACACGGAATACCATCACGGTCTCCAGTACGACACGGACAGTGACACGGAATACCACCACGGTCCTCTGTACGACACGGACAGTGATGCACTGAATCCCACCACGGTCTCCCGTACGACACGGACAGTGATACACTGAATACCACCACGGTCCTCTGTACGACACGGACAGTGACACGGAATACCACCACGGTCCTCTGTACGACACGGACAGTGATACACTGAATACCACCACGGTCCTCTGTACCACACGGACAGTGACACGGAATACCACCACGGTCCTCTGTACGACACGGACAGTGACACGGAATGCCATCACGGTCTCCCGTACGACACGGACAGTGACACGGAATACCATCACGGTCTCCAGTACGACACGGACAGTGACACGGAATACCACCACGGTCCTCTGTACGACACGGACAGTGATACACTGAATACCACCACGGTCCTCTGTACGACACGGACAGTGACACGGAATACCACCACGGTCCTCTGTACGACACGGACAGTGATACACTGAATACCACCACGGTCCTCTGTACCACACGGACAGTGACACGGAATACCACCACGGTCTCCCCTAAAAAAAAAAAATTAATAATAAATACCCCCCCTTTTCCCTTAAAAAACGGAAAGTGGCACGGAATACCACCACGGTCTCCCGTACGACACGGACAGTGACACGGAATACCACCACGGTCCTCTGTACGACACGGACAGTGATGCACTGAATACCACCACGGTCCTCTGTACGACACTGACAGCGATGTACTGAATACCATCACGGTCTGCCGTACGACACGGACAGTGATGCACTGAATACCATCACGGTCTTTTGTACGACACGGGCAGTGACGTACCGAACGCCACCATGGTTATCTGTTCGGTCTCCGTCCTTCTAGGCTCTTTGTAAACAGTGCCCGAAATCCGACGAGTTTCGAAAAAGTGTGTGGAGGGAGGGGCTATGTAGGTGTTCATATGTCCCCTTGAACCAAATCCTGACTACGTCACTGGCTGGTGCCGGGTTGAATCAGTCCAAATTCATCAACATGAAGGAAGTGATCGTGTGCCCATCCTGCCAGTGTTCCAGGATGGTCTAAATATGTTGTATGGCTGGGATTGCCTTAACGTACCTGATACTGACTATCCTTCGTTATTTAATTAATCAGAATCTTGGTCTCAGAGTATTATGGTGGACACATGAGTGTCCAACACTCAAGCACTGCTACACTGCTACAGGCGTAGAGATGGCTCGGCCTGGTGCTGCTGTCAGTCTCCAGCACTGCTACACTTCTTCCGGCGTAGAGATGGCTTCGCCCGGTGCTGCTGGCAGTCTCAAACACTGCTTCAGACGGAGAGCTGGCTCGGCCTGGTGCTGCTGGCAGTCTCCAACACTGCTACACTGCTTCAGACGGAGAGCTGGCTCGGCCTGGTGCTGCTGGCAGTCTCCAACACTGCTACACTGCTTCAGACGGAGAGCTGGCTCGGCCTGGTGCTGCTGGCAGTGTGCGCCGTGCCCCTGTGCCGCGATAGCGAACGTGCCGTTTTGAGTGGCGCGGTACTGTTGTGATGGTGGTGATTTGCGTTGAGCTCCGTCAACCGTATTGCCATGCCCGGCTCGAGTTACGCAAGCACGGCAGCCGCTCTTTAAGATATGGCACTGCGTGGCACCAGCGGCGCCACGGACTTCGGATTGGGGAAGGGGGAGGGCATGATCCTTTTCGTGGCCCATTCTTTCTCTTGAGCGCCCATATACACGAAATACTAGGCTTCACGCCGTTGGGGGAGGGGGGACACGTGCCCTTGCCCTTGGCGCAGTCCATGCTGCGTGGCATTACTGCATTGGTGTGCCGGACTCCTGCCACAAAGGTACAGACCCTCACGGCGAACTGGTATGGGTCATGCAACACGCATATTAGGTGGAATGCAATCAGCTATCTCTTTTCATGGAATTTGTATCAATCACTACTTCAGCGGTGAAGATGGAAAGGTTATCTGGCAGATGTTTCGAAAGTCTAAAGCTAATGCCGACCCGGTGATGCCGATGCATACTTTGACCTCGTGTTTTGACCAATCCGTGAATACAAGTGTTTTATGGCTGTTGAGATCTGTGAATTGGATGAAGGTGCCAAGAATTTCACCCGCCGTGATATCTGGTTTATTTTTCGAGAACAGGTCTCGAACATTGGTTGACTATCGGTCCAGAATGGCCCGGTGGGCGGTCGAGTTGCAGTGGTTGGCATTGTGAGGTTCAAATCTGAAAGAGCCGTGGCAATTTGGACACCAAGTGGTGGGAGTTTGCGCCCAAACCGACTCTTGCATCTATCGGACCGAAAACATCGCTGCCCCGGGTGGTTTTCAATGGATTCGACTTTTATGTAGAAGCGGCACAGTTGTATCCTGAAACGGAGGGTAGGGCTGCTTGAGTCTATTAGAAGACTAGCTAGTGTGCTGCTGAGGGCTCCTGTGGCTGCTCTGATTCAGCTGTTTTGAATGACGTTTTTTTTGGCTCAGTGTCGGCGAACTGGTTGCAAAGATAATGCTTCTGTATTCTGGGATGGGTCGTACTGTTGCCTTGTGGAGTCTCAGTAATGTTTGTTTTCTGTCTCCGCCCCAGTCTGTGCCTGTCAGTGCGCGGAGTAGGTTCATGAGCTTTGCGTATCGCTTCAAGATGTTAGTGATTTGTGTGTTGAAGTTAAGGTTCCGATCCAAATGTGTTCTCAATAACTTGAAGCTTTTAACCTGTTCGATGGCGTTGCCGTGCATGCGAAGGAAAGTTGTTGGTGTGGGGCGGAGACGGCTAGATGTAACTGCTGCCGATTTTTTGCGGTCAGGATGAGGCCAGAAGTTATGCACCACTCTTCTATGTGGCATAGTGCGGTTTGAATGATTTTCTCGGCTTTTAGGAGGCACTGTGCTGCTGTCCAAATGGCTATGTCGTCCGCGAAAGGTGAATACTTGAAGCGAGGTGTCCGTGTAATCGGCAAGTACGTCGTTAATCATGATGAGGAGGCTCGGCGAGAGCACGTTCCCTGCCCCAGGCCTTGATCCTGAGGTGCGGTGCTTGATGTGACACTGCCGCATCCGACTTTTAGGGTCCTATGCCTGAGGAAGTTTGGATTGTAATGCATTATGTACCCATGTAGGCCTAGCTTGTGGAGTTTGTGCGTCAGTGCGGACATGTGTACTCGGTCAAATGCGGCAGTTACGTCTAAGCATGCAACTATTGTTGTTCGTCGCGTACACCGCGTTTGATCTCGTGCACTAGTCGAATGAGATTGTCTGTGGTTGATTTTTGACGGTGGAAGCCGCACTGAAACTCGTCGAACAGATTGTTGTGTTCCAGGAAATGTCGCAATCGTGTGTTGACCATCCGCTCGACCATCTTACTAGCGCAGCTAGTGAGATAGGCCTGTATCTTTCTGGAGTGGAAGGATGACTGCACTTTCTCGCCACGTAGCAGGAAAGGCGTCATTTAGGTACACATCGTTGATGGCCGCTAGTATGTCGGGGCATTTTTGCTGAGACGTTCGAATAACTGGTGGTGGATGTCGTCCGGTTCAACCGACGTGCTTTCACACTTGCTGATGGCAAAGTTGAATTCGTGCATAGTGAATGTTTGATGGTAGTTATGTGTTGTCAAAGTTGAAATTTAATTTTATTGGCGGCGAGGGCGTTGATTATGGTGGCGTTGTGGGTGTTGTTTCCTGCGGCGCTAGCGTAGTGCACCTTAAAGTGGACTAAGACTTGTAGGTCAGTAATCTGCCGTCCTGTCCGGTCACGGTCAGCTGGGGGAACGGGCACAGTAGAGAAGGGGCGAGCGATTCAGACTGAATGGCTTCATCAGGTTCCATATTCTGTCGATGGGGGTGAACTTAGCATTTACCTGCAGTGGCATGTTCAGGTGTACCTCAGATATGAAACATCACGAAAAGATCCGTAACGAGGTAAGATCTTCGTAGGGCTCTTTCCATAATAATTGAAGGCTACGTAGTAACTATTCGGGTTTTCACTACGTGGAGGGCATTGCTATGTATGGGGAGCTAGTTGCTCGAACAGTTACCAAGTGCATGTAATTTAAACATTCTTCACCTATTCTCTGAGTGTTGCCATCATTTTTTCTCCCTGTAGTTTTTGTAATCTAACGATCTCTGGCAAATCATAAAACAAACGTGCATTCACCCCTTCAGTAAGGGCTTCAGGTACAGACCATAACATATATTTTCAATATTAATATTTCATCTCCAGTGTGTACGAAGCTCCCGACAACCTTCGCTGCTGTACCTGTACCTGACAGCCTCCGCTGCTGTACCTGTACCACCAGCAGTCACAGCTACTCGTCCAACGGAACAAAAAACGGAAGCGAACAGGGGCAGCTGGTCTTCAATGCCAGCCTCTGATCCAGAATGTACCAAACAAACCGATGCCACTACAGGTAAATGTCATCCGGCATTCCTGCGGGTTTCCCAGCCAAGCCAGCATGAATAGTGCAACGACGAATAGTATAGTCACTAATCGGCTTCAGCTTCTTCGTCATTTGTTGCGTCGACCAACGTAGCCCCACCATTGAAAACAAATTTACATCAGTGGCGCCAAGGCCCCAATCTCTCAAGTCCCATCGCCAAAGTCCACTGAGCTTGGATAGAATGTTGCGTCGGCGGCCGCCGTCCACCGCGGTAAGCAGCACGAGTCGGCCCACAAAACCGGCAGGTCAGTTAACGACACGGGTCGGTGAGTACGGCGCGGCCCGCACGCTAGTTGACGGCCTGTGTGGCCGGCTGCACGCTGGCCGCCGACGGGCCGGCGCCCACCACCACTGGCGGCACCTCTGTGGGCGGCGCGCACGCCTGCCGCACGCTCATCTCCCACTGGTGCAGCAGCTGCGACACGGTGTACAGGTCGGGCAGCTTGGCAAGCCGCGACGTCAGGTACTGCTGGACGCGGCGCAGGAACGGCGTGCCGCCGTAGGCCAGCCGGTCGGGCAGGCAGCGCGGCGAGTGGGCCGGGTAGTCGGACGGCACCACCAGCCGCACAGGCGGCACGCACGGCACCGTGCTGCAGTCGAGCTCCACCACCAGCCGCACGCCGCCGCCGCTGCCCGGCGGGCAGGTCGAGTCGGGCGTCACCTGCCGGCGGCGGCCGGTCAGGGGAGGTGGTCGTCACACAGCTGCATACCTGCAGGTCACTGGCAGCTACGGGGGAGGGGAGGGCATACACATGTGACGGGCCTGGTGGAGACGTCACAGCTGTCTGTCAGAGGGGCTCATTGGCGACACCACCACACATATACCGACCACAGGGACCCAATGACGACATCACCTCACGTATACCCACCACGGGCCCAGTGGGGACACCGCTACACATACGCCAACCACAGGACCCCAGTGGCGATACGCCACACATACCTATCACAAAGGCCCAATGGTGACCCCACCACCACAAATACCCACGGCATCATATTCTGGGTATCGTGTGCCAGTGACAAAGCCTTGTCAACACATGCAAAATATTTGGTAATTGTTATCTTACCTCTTGACATCCGAGAGGCTTAACTCTTAAACTGATCACATAGTTTTTGTACACAGACAGTCCTGACTACCTGGTAAGTGGGGAGGATCCGCTAGCTCACCAGCATGAACTACTTGGGAAGCACGGTGACCCCACCCTGCACTGCCGAACTCAGTGCAGATCCGGTTGTGGACAAACCAAACGTGGTGCATGCGGCGCAATGATGACGAGCGTAGATATAAATGAGGTAGTATATTTCTAAGTGCATTTGACAATTATTTTCGATCTGAAGACATCCGTTATTCCTGAAATATTTCCCTGGATAGTGGATTCCAATCCACTGAAATGGCTTCGAAGCTGAAGCCAGACTTTTAGATATTTCAAAGCCGTAGTCAGAACCACAGATCTGAGACGTGATGAAATCGAAGCAAGGGTCTCAAAATCCCGACTTCATAATACCGAAATGGGCTTGGTTATTATGTGCGAGTCTGGCTGATAGTTTACAATTGGTAGTGCTCAAGCAGATAAAGAAGGAAAAATTAACTAATACTTTTCGCATTAATGCTTAGGCAATACAGCCCAGCATTCAAAAGGTGATACCTCCCTTGACGTTGCTGGGGTAAAAAAATATTCCCGGAAAATTAAGGGCACGTCGTGGATAAGAATAGCATCTTAGCTCTCTTCATCAAACGATACCAAACAGCGACTTAATGACGAATTGACCTACCTAACCACTACCATATACTTTCATGAGAAACGGCCCCGGGTCATAGTTAGGCGCAGCTTACATCTAACAGTAGCTCGGGAAGGTGTAGACAGGGCAGGTTCGACGGCCCACATAGCAGCGGCTGGCCGTGTGTGTCCACCCAGACCAGTGTTCCACGACAGTGGGCGAGATCCTGTCGTACATTGCTAGTCTATGCAGACGCCTTGGCGCCAAACACGAACTATCATCTAAGCCAACGCTCACATCTGTCCCAGTGGTCCCACTGCATCCACATTGTCATCAACGACACACCTGTGAAGACCGAGTCACTGCTGGAACAGGTGCCAGGATTGGGGAATGGCAAACTACGGATGGCTGCCGATCACACAAACTACTGAGGGAAGCGAGAGGTCTGGACCTCGGTCAACGGAACACACTGACCGAGGTGAACTACTCACATACGTAGTTTCCTTTTCTCGGAGGGGGATGTGAAGGAATGGTCTCAGGCTGCTCTGGAGGTCATCAGAAAAACCTTAATGAATGTATGGATCACACACATTCTACCTTAAACCCAATCAAGATTTCCGTAACAAACAAGCCTTCAAACAAGGAAAGCATTACACAACATACTCCGGTGAACTTCACACCAGGTGTCTATGAAGTTGGACTGGAAGCACCATGGCGAGACGATCCTCACCAATCCGAGCACGCGATTCATCGGCCGACTCATCACTCAGACCGCGGCCTACCCGATCACCACCGGGCCGCCGCCGAGCACGCACCTTGAACCTGGCCTCCATGCCGGCCACCTCGCGCTGCAGCGCCACCGGTATGGGGTCGGTGTCGGCCGGCGGCGCGCGCAGTCGGCGGCCCGCCGGCAGCCGCAGGGTACAGCCGTGCAGCGCCTGGTACGGCGGCCCCACCGTGCGGCCCAGCGTGTGGTTCAGGTACGGCGACTTGCTGAAGCCGTTCACCGTGTCTAGGATCACCTGCGGTCGGGTCACCGGGTCATGTGGTGGCAGCGTCGGCAGCAACGTCAGCCTCATAAGACTCCCAACGGAGACTGACTATTTCTGGACAACACCTGAACGCAATTTCAGGACACTGTGCTCAACGGCAACGTCAGGCACTGTGCCACTTGGACGGCGGAGATGTATCACCAGAAGCGGCAGATGACGTATTACCGTTGGCAGAGTGGTGGATCCTGCCGTGGCCACACGTCCGTCTGTGAGTGCGGCGACGGCCGCTCAGATGACGTATTACCGTTGGCCGAGTGGTGGATCCCTGCCGTGGCCACACGTCCGTCTGTGAGTGCGGCGAGGCCGCTCAGAGTGGTGGATGTGTGTTGGGTCGTGAGTGCGGCGACGGCCGCTCAGATGACGTATTACCGTTGGCCGAGTGGTGGATCCTGCCGTGGCCACACGTCCGTCTGTCAGTGCGGCGACGGCCGCTCAGATGACGTATTACCGTTGGCCGAGTGGTGGATCCTGCCGTGGCCACACGTCCGTCTGTGAGTGCGGCGACGGCCGCTCAGATGACGTATTACCGTTGGCCGAGTGGTGGATCCCTGCCGTGGCCACACGTCCGTCTGTGAGTGCGGCGACGGCCGCTCAGCTCTTCACCGTTCGGCTTCCGTGCTGATGAACGGCACGGGACGGTCGGTACCGCGCTCACCTGGTACTCCTTGTGAGTGGTGTGCTGCTGCTGACTATGGGTACGTCCAACGTCACGCTCACCTGGTACTCCTTGTAAGTGGTGTGTTGCTGCTGACTATGGCTATGTCCAACGTCACGCTCACCTGGTACTCCTTGTGAGTGGTGTGCTGCTGCTGACTATGGCCGTGGCCAGCGTCGCCGTGTTGGTTGATCTCCAGCTTTTCCAACACCTGCTCGCACTTGATGAGGAGATCAACGGGAAATTGGCGGCTCGGGTTCTCCAGAATGTCGAGCAGCTTTTTCATCTTGCTCAGCTTGGCCGTATCCTGCTGACTCG
>JAOTOM010004056.1:0-20000 GCA_034440615.1 Ashinkailepas kermadecensis | reverse complement strand
ATAATATCTCAGATTAAGGTATGGGGGAGTCAATACCATAGGACTTTTGTGTGTATAGTTCCATGCATAAAATAATGGTGCATTATAATACAACCAGGATCAGAGAGCAGTCAATGTTGATTGCTTCCTGCACTTTATGTTCAATGGTGGTTCAAGGGAGGAATTATGTGGTCAATCATTTCAACACACATTTCTGCAGCTATCACAAAGTTGGCACTTGAATATACCAGATTCGTCATCTATGTAAGGAGTACATTTCATAAGCTAAAGTTTTTGTGAAATTATGATTGTTAGCAGTTCTGGGAAGGCAGAGATAGAGTATGAATTGCACATACACTTGAACATATGTCAAGGCAGTAAACCCAGAGAGGTTTGACATTTTTGCAATGTTGTTTGAATATCCGACTGCACCACTGAAATGTTGCAGGCATGCCAATATTGGTAGAATGATGGACCATCCATGGGTACTACTACTACTCCTGCCATGGGTACTACATATTTTAGTGGGAAACTAAATGTGTAACATGCATTCCCATTGCCTTGTCCCTACATCTGCCTCTGCCTATTTTGAGCCATTTATAAGGAGTGAAATATAACTCAAGAGCAAACTGTATGGCTCATAAATGTCATGCAATGATGTTCTAATACAAAGTATAAAATATCCGGAACCTTCCTACTTTCGGCACCTGTATCACTATTGTTGAGTAAAACAAAGAACAATAAGCTCAAAAGCAATAGCTTAGACCACTTAGGTCCTACATTTTAGGACAGCCATTTATTTGGACTACCATAAGACACAATCCAACTATTAGTGTGGCAAATATAAGCCATTCGTGGACAGAACAAAACAAGCCCATCACTACCCCCCTCCCCTTTATCCACCCTCTCCAACAAATTCTCATTCCCAGGCCATCCTCACACTCAATTACATTGTAGGTGTATAAGTGAGTGAACTTCTATGCATAATTGAAGCTCTTTTTCATGAACATCGAAGGACGATTCAACGATATTGTAGAGGAGAATACGAGCCCTGATAGTGACCATTTCTTGGGGTCGCTAAGTTGATCATGCGTGTTACTCGATCCACCCGTGTTACGCGAAATCCAGTGAAAGGGCTAGATATACTGGGGTAGATGGCTTCTTCAGAACTTGGGATTGATTGATTGGGGATCATTATCTTCAGATCATTATCATGTTTTCTAGTCTGACCCTATCTCCCCCTAACAGACTTGACTCAGATGTGCCCCTGATTAATCCTTAACACTTTATGACTTTAATTCAGTTATTGATGTACACATTAACACCTATGCAGGTTTCAGTGAAACATTTGACTTGCATATGACACAGGTTAGCAATAAACAACAGTTGGTACAGCATCTTAGTGCATGCAATAAATGCATGCATTATCCAATCAAGATCAGATCTGCCATTTATCTCAGCAACTTACATCTTCAATGTGCTGCCTTGCCTTCTGCCTGTAGGCTGGACTTTTCCATTCATTTGGGTCTTCAGCCATCCTGGAAACATAGAAAGATGCAGTCTGAAAAAGGGATGTACTATATTTATTATCCAAATATGGTGCAAAAACATGGAGTCCACATCTTACAAGGGGCACTGGGACATTTCAAGAAGTGTATATGTGAAGGGCAAGCACTGACAATGACTCCTGACATCTCTAATGGTTCAGACCACCAAGTGGAAGAATTCTCCTGCAATGCCCAGAGATGGCTAAGGTTGTTGTGTTGCTTTAGCATTTCACATAACATCAAAACATGTTTGACTTTTGATATTTACAATTTATGACTTCCATCAAGAAAAACCAGAAATATTTCAAATATGCTGCCTACTGCTGAATTATTTGTTCAAGTTGATGTGAAGACCAGCATGGGGCAATTTTAAATACAGCTAATAATGCATTTTGGAGGTATTCAGTGGAAGTTTGTTTGGATAAATCTACTTGATAATTTTTAGAATTGGTCAACCAAGATTAATTCACAAAGGTAGTCAGGAACAACATTGCAATATCATCCACACAAAAAATATTTGAACATATTTTGTGGATCATTTATATAAGTGCTAAACAGTAAAGGTCCAAGGACTGAACTAAGAGGAAAGCCCTTATTCACAGGTATTCGAGGCAAATGAATACCCTTCATTACCCAACATTACTGTTCACTTTTTGAAATGTGAGTTAAGTATGACTTGAGAACATAGCATAAGCTGCTAGTTTTCTTAAATGTTGAATTTTGTCGAAAGAAATGTGTGCTGACAATATCAAATGCATTCTTGAAATCTAAATAGGCCACAAATTATTTTGCTATCTTGAAGTGATTTTGTTATTCCATCATAAATAAGGGTGTGTGGCATGTATGAGCTGTCTTTTTCAGAAGCTAAAGTGGTATACATTTAAAGATATTACTTGCTTCCAGAAATGTTTCTATTTTTGTTTAGTTTTAGTTTTAGGCTAGCTTAGTTTTTTTTTTTTAATTTGAAAATTAGTAATTTTTTTACTTTCCATTAAAAAAAATGTTTTATTTCATGGAATGTTAGGCTAGGTTAGGTTATGTTACATTGCATCTTTTTTCTCTTTATTTTGACCATCATTTTTGTTACATTACCCAGCTCCATGCCACTTTTTAGGTCTTATTTTGGTACTATTGGAGATGAAGGTAAAATGTGATTCTTTGGATTAAAAAAAACAAACAATGTATTTTAACATGAAAAAAAATGATGCAACCACTAATTTGATCTGCAAAAGATTACTTTTAATTTTGCAAAGAAATACACGATCATAATCTTCACTCAACAAATATAGCCCATTGTGTATAATTATCTGTACCTGGTGTGTTGCAGATGTGATAAAGAACAAATTCAACACTTCATGCACTCAATTCAATACCCTTTTATATTGAAAACCTGATGTTTCTGGCTAAATTCAATATCTATTCATGACAAGGAATATTTGCAGTCAGACACATCCATAACATTTGATCCAGGCTGGAAGTTCCTTGCAATGCTGTTAATGTTAACGACAGAGCTAACAATGTCGCCTAGATTTGATAACATCATGGCCAAAAAGTTTGTTTGGAACAATTCTGGTTTTCTGTTTAGGTTATATTATGCTATAACATATTTTATATATTATGCTACATTATCTTAGTCTAGGTTAGGCTAATTTATGTTTTGTCTATGATTTAACTAATCATATGTAATTTTTGAACTCTTGATCAGAGTGGGAAACTTACTTTCCGGGTTGGGAGTCGGAGTGCAAACCGGTATCTTCCGGAGTACATTTTCATAGACATTATTTTTATGCATGGAATCTGTTTACCAGTAACCGACCAGAAAAACCTAACTCAGACCTACATAATATGCATAAGTAATATCATTCTCATTTTTGGTCAGATGAAATGTCAAAACATAGGAACAAGGAAGTGAACAATGGATGGCACCGCCCGGCAGTGACTCGTAATAATCAGCACTGTTTCGTTTCTCATAACTCACAGGAGCAATGTGCTTTCCTTTCACTTTTGGCTCAGTACAAGGCTAGCCATATAAAAAAAAACAAACAAAAATACTTCACACTTCACCCTCAGCTCAGAGCGCATACCTACCTACGCAGCCAATTTCCCACGTAATACGAACGCAACTCCGCTACCGCACACGCCACAGTTGGATGTGATCAAAGCAAAGGATCAGTCGAGGTCTTCTGTTTGCAGTATGACACTATTAACCACGTGTTCAAAGTTGCTAATGGTTATGACGTCATATAAAAATTACCTTACATTGATTGGTTGACGGACAGATTTTGTAACAGAAAACGCTAACGCAGCCAATTCTGATCGGTGCCCTCCGGGCCTCCGGAGAACGTCTCTTAAAACTGTCAAACTTTCCCACTATAGGGTGGCAGAAACACAGCTTTTCCGAGACGCGGCTCCAAAGCCGGAGAAGTGTACTCAGCGCGCATGCGCATCTTTTTTCAAGTTGTAGTCGTGTGTTGTTGTCGGCAATTGAGGTTGAGATTTGAGGAAATTGAGGTTCAGCAATCGGTAGTTGAGAGCTGACTGCTACAAAAAAGTGGTTAGAGTGGTGACCGTAAGTGGAATAACCGGCGTTTTTTGGGTGTATTTCTGTGTTGGTTTTTATTCATATCTTTGTTCCCACATTTCAATTTGTGTCGGAGTACATGTGAAGCCCATCCTATCCAGTATGAACCTGGAGTGCAGAAATGTTTTCAGAGATAAAATCTCTTAAGAAGTGCCTTAATTCCCACCCTGCTCTTGATTATAAGCCAAACACTCAGCAAATGTCAGTAGACAAACCAAACACAGCCATGCACAAGATATGCCATGTATCAGTGTAAGTTTACCTTTGCCATGTACTGGTTGCATTCCAGCATATCACATAATTATTAAGCTTTATTCCGAGAACAATCACACAATCTTATAATTTTCTGACAACACAGTATCATTCCCAGCAAGGTTATTTGCTCAAATTGTTCCCAGGTATGCCAGTATTTGTTTTTAAGGAATTCCATGGACTCAAAATTCATAAGTTCCTTCTTGAAGCATCAAAGCTTTATAAACCTGTCTGAAAGCTGTGCTGGTAAGTCTGGTGAATTTGGAGACCAAGGTAAAACTTGATTCTTCTGATTTTGTTTTAAGTTGATGCTTTTTGACATTGTTAAGACAATGTGACCATTCATTTTCTCTGTAAATGATTACTTTTAAGTCAAATGCCATCATTACAATTGATGTCATAGGCACAATATGGAGGAAATGTGGTACAATATTAATGGTATGTTATGAGTTAATGCTGCACACATTTATATACCTTAATGGGTACATCCAGGCTGTAGCTCATCCATTTGTACCTCGATGGTGTCGGACTTATGGTATACATTTTGGTATATATGAAGATTAAGGTAAAATTTGATTTTTTGGAATTATATTTTTGAATAGGAGGTATTTTAACATGAAAGTGACGATGCGACGTCTCATTTTATCCACAGATTATTACTTTTCAGTTGGCAAAGAAATAGACGATCAAAATTTTCACTACAAATATATCACATCGCGTATAATCATCCGTACCTGGTGTCACAGACGTGATAAAGAAGAAATTCAACACTTCATCCACCCGATTTAATACTCTTTGACACCGAAAATCTTATGTTTCTGCTTTAATTCAACATTTATTTCCAATAATTCATATTCCCAAACCGACACTCAAGCTATGGGTCTGTTCCCGTCGCTCCACTAACCTCCACAAACCAGAGTATATTAAAGAACGGGTACACCCAAGTTTAGTATATTCTCAGATCTAGTATATAGCGTACCTTGGTGACGTCACGGCTAGAATATGCGGTATTGTACTAGAATGTGGTGGACATCTGGCGGATTATTGAATCTTATAGTAGAATATTCCAAATCTAGCAGATTCCTGGCAATTGGTGATAAAGTGCCGCAACCGCGGCAAAAACTTCACGTTCTTCATTTTTCTTACTTTTCTATAAATTTTCATTAGAAAAGAACATATGGTACTATGGCATGCTTTACTTTCTCCTGTATTCAGCTGACACGAGAAAGCAAAGAATGACATGAAAAAGAGTACAAAGAATGAGAAAGAACGTTCAATTTCATTTAACAGCAGCTTCCTTTTCTGCCGAAGCTCGACGCACGACTGGCCTTGAGGGCCAGCCGGTCGTCATGGCAACGACTTAGGCCCCGCCCTCCGGGAGTCGGCCGGCCGGTTTTGTGTAGTGTCCTCGTTTACCGGCAAGGAAACATACTTTTTCGGTGTGATACAAGTAAAAACGATCCGGATTCGTATGTAGAATTCTTCAGGGATTTGCATGGTATCAAATTTTCTCATGTACAATCAAAATTTCCTGCGTAAAGCCGTGGCAAATATTGTCCATTTTGGCTTGAGATGCACGCAAAGTGCTCCCGAGTATCGCCTTGTCTACGTCACAGGCCCGGAACAACTTGCCCCCCCCCCGCCACAAACCTCCACTCGGGCCCCCACGAAGTGGGTTTGGTAGCGTGCTTGAAGGTTTCCCTTCACCATTGGTTTACATGCAATTTTACCGTTTTTCTCTACGCCCTCTTGCATGTTTTATGGCAATATAGATCACTTTGACGTATACCAATTGAAAGACCTATTCTTCAGCTTCAGCAAAATGTATCCTAAATGACCCAGTAACAATCTTCCTGCCGAACAATGTGCCGTTTCCGGCAGGCTGACCATCAAGTGCCTCCAAAATAAAGGGATTTTTCCCGATATTGGTAGGCTCCCTCTACCGTCCGTTTTATCCGGTTAAGTTGTCACCCCCGTTCAAGAGCGGAAGAAAGGACAGACAGGGGGGGGGGGGGGGCTAAGTGCGCCATAGCTTCTTCCCCTCAGTGACAGGAGAGTTTCCGAAAAGTAACCACAGAAGACCGCCTGAAATGATCTGACCGCCCCCAGACCGCAATAGGAGGCCCTCTGTCGTCATAAGAGGTCCTGTAGCCGCCACAGGAAATCAATAGCTGCCACAAGAGGCAGGGATGGATCCAGGAATTGTCATCTGGGGGAGGGGACACGTGTTTGGAGTGGCGCCACCACGAAAGTAGCTTGAGGGGTGCCTTTCCTGCCGAGAGGCGCCTGTGTGCCTGTGGCTGAAAAATTCGAGGGTGTTGAGGTGCACTCGAGCCTTCACGGAGGGACGCATTTTCCTGGTCGAAGTGACGCCACCTTGCATGGGGGGGCATATACCCCAACTTCCCTCCCTGGATCCGCCACTGACAGGAGGCCTCATATGTGTGTGTGTGTGTGTATATATATATATATATATATATATATATATATATATATGAATATATATGTGTATATATATGTATATATATATATATATATATGAATATATATATGTATATATATGTATGTATATATATATATATATATATATATATATATATATATATATATATATATATATATATATATGTGTGTGTGTGTGTGTGTGTGTGTGTGTATCTGGTGCATTAATGGTTCAAAAGCAATCTGCACTAGTGGGCCGCAAAACATTATTGCAAATGATTATGTCCTTTATTCGCATGCTTACGATTAAGCCTGCACATGAATGGATGCACGCGTTTGGTTTGTGGGTGCATATGCAGTCTGTATATATTGGTGGAAAATTGTGAAAATAATTGGTGTATATATAAATATATATTGGTGTATAAATAATAATTGGTGTTTGTCCATACCGGCTGATGACATCTGTTCGCTATGTCTGTGTGCAGGAAGCTGGCTGCACCTGTCATTGAGGATACAAGTCACAAATTGGAAAATTGCATAAAAACGGTTACCTTCGACCCAACCGCAGATGTTGCGTCCTGCTTGCGTGGTTCATAAAACTCACCGAATACGAATATATCGAGTGCGAATACGTTCTTAGTACGATTTTCACGTGTATTTGCGCATTTCAACCATCACGTATTTCAAGTACGAATGTATCGCGAACTTATAACATAACCAAGTAACAACGGCAGCAGCACGATTACCTGCGTGGATCGCCAACTGTGGTTGGCGAGAAAAAAAACATGAACTCACAATATAAGCATCTTTCACCTGTAGCTTCGACTGCTTTCATTCATCACTCGCATCGCAGCCGTAATGTACGAGTGGTCGGCGCATACGTGGTGACCGTCTCTGTCACAGCGCGGCTTGAACTTGATCCTATGTACCGAACTGGGGCGGCAAGGGAACACACACGCCAGCGGGTAAGGCTACCACTGATGGTGGCCTCAGCTGAGATACCCCTCGCGCCAATGACGTCGCAGGAGCCGACGGGACGGCTTCGGGAACGGATACAGCAACGGCACCACTCGCGACCTGATCTGGTCATTATGTGAATGACCTATCGGCGGTCCGCGAACTGGACCGCGGACGCCTGACCCGCTACTGGTTAAAACTGGTTAAAACTGCGCAACGCCACAAGACTGCTGAGAGAATCAGTCAAAATAACATGTAAAATATCGTCGTCAACCTCGATGTATGCAAGAGTTTTGCTGATGGCCATCAACTCCGCAGTGAAGACCGTGGCGTGTGGCGGAATTTTACACAAATCCTATAATTGTTGATGGAAAGAATCAACCTAAATATAGGCATCACTCACTTGTTATCTCATGATAACCTCTCCTTTATACTAAGTTTGAGACATATACTTAAAATACACAGGTCAGGACATCGAGCAATCGTGCTCCAATCACCTAAACAAAACCTATATAATGCCATTCCAAAAAACTTCATACTTTTCGTCAATAAAGTTGAACATGTGTTCCTATGACAAGAACTATGCTATTTTTTCAACAAAAAGGATTATGCTTGTATTCCAGACTAAGTTTTATGATAGAACAGAAGAAATGTACAAACTGGTTAAAATATTTTATATACAACCCACTATATACGAGAAGAAAAAAAACTTGTTCAAATGCAAATGTATCTAATGGATGCATTTGTCACCTGATATCATTCTTTGTCCATTCTGTAAAAAAAAAATGTAGCTCATAAATGCATCATTTCAGTCAGCAGATCTGACCAAAATCATCTATTTCTCATACCTTTGATCCTAACTTAGTGGTAAATGTTTGACATGAGGGTCTTATTGTGATTGTTATTTCGGTGCACAAAGAACATATTTTGTACCCACAAGCACAAAAATTGGTTGAAAAGCAAAATAATACCAAAAAGGAGGGCTTTCAATTGGTTCATATACAATAACCAATTATTTAAATCTTTAGAAATTGCAAGGTAACCTAGCATAACATTAGCTAGCCGAATCTATTTTCTCAGAGAAAAGTACCAAAATCTTGAAATAAAAGGACATAACCTAACCAGGCCTATCCATATTTTTCTTTGGTGGAGGAAAAACATTGTCAACATGCAAACGAAGCAGGAAAACACAACAAAGTAATCTTGCAAATGATGTAAACATCAATAATACAAAAACTTTCAGGATTACCCAGGGTTTTGGCTGATGGGAATATTATGGTGAGAATAGCTGATGGTAGGAGACATTTCCTTCTCTGCAAAGAGGCAGGGTTGAGCAGTTCTTTCTTTAGGTTTCTTCTCTTATCAATTTCTTTGAAATGCTTGGAGCATACTCTTGGTTCTCCAACATTTGAGAACTTAGACATGTTTTATTGTATGCTAAGAAATTTTGCTAAGGCAGAATCCTGATAAAAATGGTGTAACCAGATTTCTTCTTTATTAAAGTTGCCTGCCCAGTGCCACCTCTATGCTCTGGTACTGCACAGTAAGGCATGACACCTGAAACAGAGATGTGTTACATTCAAACATTATATCTAGATGCTGAATTCATACTACAGGAAATCAGACTGCAACTCATGGAAAGTTTCAGGAAGGCATTCATAGCATGATGATTGTATTGAACATAAATGTTCAATTATGCATGTATCGTCAATAATCCATGCAAAATTAATCAAGGAATAATGTACCATGCCCTGGGTCTAGCTGGCCTAGAAAAAGCTGTTTTCAACAACTGTTGTGTGTCAATGTAGGTAGATAGGTACATGTTTGTAAAAATAGGCTGTTCCTAGATTTTTGGAATCCAGAACACTATTCTCTCCAGAAAATTGTTTCTTGTTTTCTCATCTGGAGGTTAAATCTCCTAAGTTACCTCTTAAATTTGACAATGAGCTGCTGTGATCAAGTAAAAGTGCTCAAAATTCACCGAAAGAGTTGCAAATTGAGTTACGATGCATAAGGTTTGAACACAAATATTATCCATACTGGATGACTACAAAATATTCCTCTCAACATGCAAGATTATAATGCACAAATCCAACATTGCCTATGCATGATAAAAATATGTGTCGGAACAAATGTTCACTGGAAAGAACAGGACAAGATTAATAACTCAGTCAGCGGAAGATAAATATATTTGCTTGTAGAGGAAGCAAAATAACAGTAACCATTGCGTATGATTCGAGAAAAGTCTTCTGCAACCATATTGATACCATACTAAAAAACCTTCGGATGACGTCAGGCGGGCTTAAAGGAAAACTTCGATCTACCTTCTAGTAAAGGTATCTTGCCTCCACTGGTCGTTCCCGTCGTAAATCCGGTGGAGATTTTTCCTCCACCAACCTCCACCAGTGGAGCAAAAGCTCCACCAGCCCAGAAACAGGGTCCAATTGTGATTTTTCAGTTGAGCTCAATCACGGCGCACTTGCGCCATATATTTGCGCATAAACAACGTCCTTCATCCTACGAATCTCATCTGCATGCATCAACTGAATACCAGGATCATCCTACGCAAAGGAAATATGAAATTACTACAACTATGAACAATAATCGAAGTAACAGATGCGGACCACAAACATGTTTTTTTAGGCCTTTGATTTACGTCATTCGGCCTAAGGGAAGATGTTACTTTACCGGCCGGATCGGCCGCAATTCCCGTGCCCAGAAGTACCGCCGTTCTCCTGGCGCCGACTGAAATCCTACTCGAGCCCGATCGACGAGGTCGGGCAAGCTGAGATGAGGAAAAGTCAGCATCGGGTAGAGAAGCGCCTCGGGGCCGAGGGAGCCCGGTGGATCCAGACACGAGATTATATGCTGTACGTTAAGAAGGCAGGCTAAACCGCAAAACGGGGAGACGATGCTCAACCGAGAGGAAAGAGAGATTGCCTGGTTCATCCCATAGGCGAAAAGGACATGTGCTCCCCGCAGTCTCTGAGGACATATACGTAGCCAGAAATAAAGACAAATTTGGGACTTTGTAAAACAAGGCATACCATGTACATTGTGCGATTATCTGGACAAACATTTGAAAGGCAATTTGGCCAATTTATGATACAGCGCCAAATGCTTCCGTTTTGTCGCGGAATTCACGCCGCTGTCAGCTGATTTCTCCACCAAGCTCCACCGGTCGTTCCCGTGGGCCAGTCTCAACTAACCTCCACTAGCCTCCACTGAGTTCCTTCTGGTGGAGCCACGGGAACAGACCCTATGTGACCAAGGCCGGAAGTTCCTTGCGATCAAGGCCGTATACAGCTTGCGATTAAGGGCGATGCTGTCGTAAGGCGGTTTTTTACCGGTGGGTCTACTCTGTTGCCTGCAGGGTTGTTGCCGTGCCCATGTTCCGAAACTACTGAACCGAATTTCATCAAACCTTCACCAATCGATACAAAGGGGTCGATTTCCGTGCGACTTTTGAATATGGTGACTCTAACCGATACGTAAAGCTGTTAAATTACCCCTTAAACTTGGAGCGGCCATTTTGAATCCATTTTGAAAATGTTGCGGTGCCCATGCTCCTAAACGACTCGACTGAATTTCATGAAACCATCACCAATCGATACAGCATAGTCGATTTACTTGGGACTTTACAATATGGTGACCTTGACATTGACCTAAGGTCGCAAAATAAGTACATCTTTATTGGCAATAATTGCGGTGCCCATGCTCCTAAATTACTGAACCGAATTTCATGAAACCTTCACCAATCGACGTGACATGGTCGATATACTTGGGACTTTTGAATATGGTGACCTTGGCTTTAGGTCAAGGTCACTAAAAAAGCACAACACATTTTTAAAGACTTTTTACCACGCCCATACTCCGAAACTACTAAATGTAATTTCATGGAACCTTCGCCAATCGACGTGACGTGATCGATATACGTAGGGCTTTCAATATGGTGACCTTGACGTTAGATCAAGGTCACCAAAATACACAAAATCCTTTTTGAGGAAATTTGCCACGAATATACTCCGAAAGTACTAAACCGAATTTGATGAAACATTCACTAATCGACGTGGAATGGCCGATATACTCGAAACGTTTGAATATGGTGAACTTGGCCTTAGGTGAAGGTCATCAAAAGTGCATAAAACTTCTTTTAAGGGTTGTTGCGCCGCCCATGCTCCGCAAGTACGCAACCGAATTTCATGAAACCTTCACCAATCGACGCGACGTGGTCGATATACTTCGGACTTTTCAATATGGTGACCTTGGCCTGAGGTCAAGGTCATCAAAAGTGCATAAAACTCGTTTTAAGGGTTGTTGCGCCGCCCATGCTCCGCAAGTACGCAACCGAAATTCATGAAACCTTCACCAATCGACGTGACGTAATCGATATACTTGAGACTTTTCAATATGGTGACCTTGGCCTTAGGTCAAGGTCACCAAAAATGCACAAAACTGCTTAATCATTGTTTAATGGGTCTTCGTGAGATTGAGAACCCATCTCTATTTCAATTTGTGAAGTTTTTCTTCTTCTTTATAGTTGTCGCGCACCCACGGTGGCATGCGGCGTTCTTTTCTATGCGAGACGGTGAGTGGGTTGTGCTTTCAAGGAGTTGTGTGGGCCGTGGATTGTCGTTGAGTTTATGTTGTCTGCTCAATAATTATGAAGTATCTCACTCGAGGATGTGCACGAAAGCTCATTCTTTCGGACGTTATATTATGCTAATTAAATCTGAAATCACAGATCAAAGGAAATATTTGAACATCTCAACATTTTCTACACATTATAAAAGTACAATAACGCTCTGCCGCGTGCGGTACAAGGAATTATTCATTGTTCATCCGTGGGCTTTTTCGGCCAGTCTGAAGGATGAAAAATTCATGTAAAAGCCGGGCTTGATATACGGAAGTGCAACGAATAAATCGCACAATGGGGTCTGAAAGTTCGCCGCCAGGTGTCAAGGTGGAAACACGTCGGTGTGGAGCTCCTGCTTTTCAGATAAGTTGTTGCAGAACCGGACAGTATCCTAGGCTTAACTGTGGATAGGTATTTAGCAATTACTTCTGTGCATATATTTGCATAGTTTTAGCTCATAAGTTTCTTTTTTAGCAAGCAGATTATAATATTTACACCAAGAGACGCTGCCCAGCGCCATTTTGTCCATTCTGTCTGTCTTTGTCTAGTGTGTCTAGTGTGTCTTTGTCTAGTGTTTTCAGCTATTTATTTCATTTTTGGCAGTTATTCAGCGAGTGATTTCTTCTTTCTTTAAAACCAGTCAACTTTCTGCACGTCATGCAAACTGTTCTATCTCTCTCACTTGGATCTTCTCTGCAAATACAAGCTCTCTTCGACACGCACAAGTTTCTGGCAACATGCCATCGAGACAGTGTGTGTATGTATGTGCTTGAGTTTGACCAGCCTGCCACCTTGAGGTGATATCGGCTGTTTAGTTGTTTTATAGATGAGCTGGCAGAATCGGTCCGGACGGTGCCGTTTAGGGGTGTAGAGGGATAGCAGTGGTCATCGCCGTTGGTTTGAACAATGCAAGAAGGTATACATATATTGATACATGCACATGCGTATGTTTTCGGCCTTTTTGTAGTGTCTGTATTATCTTGTCTTTTTTTGTTTTCTTTTTCTTTTTCTCCTGGTTTGGGCCTTTTAGTTTTTAGTTTTTTGTTTTTGTTTCTTTTGTTCTTTTGTCATTTCTTTGTTTTGTTTTGTTTGTTTTTTTTTTTCTTCCTTTTTTGCACATCATGGGTAGACTTGGGCGGGTCAAGGTGATAGGATGTGTTTGGGACGTTCAGTGTTTGGAAGATTTGGCGCGAGTATGTGGTTTGTGCTTGGTAGATGTGGTGTTTGTTTTGTTGTATGCTCTTGTGGCGGGTGCGTGGGTGATGACTGTGATGTTGTCTGAGCTGTCGTCTTCTGAGTCGGTGTTTGTCTCGAGTTCGAACCGTAGGTTCTTACGGACTGCGTAGGGTGTTAGTGAGTGGTGGGATGTGCCTGGTAGTGGTGATGTATTGTGCGTTTCACGTTCTGGTACTGGTGGTAGTGCTTGTGTTGGGTGTGTGGGTGAATAGTGTCTGGGTTTGTGTTGTTTTGTTGCCTTGGTATGGGGTCGGATAATGATGGCTGGGTCGGTTTGTGTTTCTTTGGAGGGTGGTGGGGTGTGAGATGTCTGTGTTTGTGTGGATTGGATGTTCGTGTAGTGTTGTTGGATGTTCTGCGTCGACTGCGGGCCGTTGACCCACGACCTTGCCCGCGGCAGAGCCCAGCCCTCGAGGTGGACAAGGCGGAGAATTTCTTTCTCCCTTGTCCACCGAGGGCAGGCCCTGTCCCGGGAGGTGTGGCCTCCGCCACAGCCGACGCAGCGTTGTGTGTTGCTGTCATGTTGTTCTGCGCAGTTTGCGCAGGTGGGTTCTGTGTCGTGGCACCCCCCCCTTCGAGTGCCCGTACCGCTGGCAGAACTGGCAGCGTCGAGGGAGGGGTGCGCGTGCCGTGACGTGATAGGTGATGTAGCCGGCTTTGACGTGCGTGGGTGGCTGTCGTGTGGTAAAGGTGAGTATGAGGGTGTATGAGTCAGGTTTGTGTGCCGGGGTGGGTAGTCTGTAGACGGAGGATATGCCCTGGCTTCTGAACCTGATGGTCAGTTCTTCCTCCGTCATCCAGGCCACTTCCCGAGCGTGGATTATACCCTGAGATGTGTTGAGGTGTGCGGCTAGTGTTATGGTGACGGGTATGCCAGTTATGTGTGTAATGTTTGTCAGTGTGTCCGCGTCGTGTGGGTTGTGTGATTGGATGAGCAGGGCCCCGGAGCGGACTTGTTTTGCGTGTAGGGGCTGCCGTGTGTGACGGGTGATTTCGTCCTCCACCGTCCAGGGATCAAGGGAGCCCATAGGCTCCCCGTCATCCCGGCGGCAGAAGAGAAAGTCACCCGTCGGTGTGTCCTGTGTGGTGTCCATGTTTGGTGGGTGTGGTGGGTCGAGGTTTGATGCTGTGGCAGGGATAGAAAGGTGTACACTTTTACAAATATCGGCGGAATGGGGGGGGGTTGGCGGCACCGCCGGACCAACCTGTAGACGAGTAGATGTGGTCTCGAAGAGAGGTGCTAGTAGTCTGGAGAGAAGGTGATAGAGTGTGCGTTCAGCCACTCCACAATTTGTAGCGGGCCAAAGCTATGCGCCTGCGCAGAGACAACTGGCCGCTTGCCAGTATCGCCCGTGACCTCGCTGAGATCATTGCGCGTGCGTACTGCTGCCGAACCGTACTCGGACACGTCGTCTGTTACTGTGTATAACGTGTCATGCAAACTGTTCTCTCTCTCTCACTTGGATCTTCTCTGAAAATACAAGCCGTATTCTACACGCACAAGTTTCTGGCAACATGCCATGGAGACAGTGTGGAGTGTGCGTCCACACTCCACAATTGGTGACCCCGACGTGATCTGAAGCCGTCCCGACACGATTCAAGCCGTCCCGACGCGATTCAAGCCGTCCTGACGTGATTCAAGCTGTCTCGACGTGATTCCAGCCGTCCCGACGTGATCCAAGCCGTCCCGACGCGATTCAAGCCGTCCCGACGTGATTCAAGCCGTCCCGACATGATTCAAGCCGTCCCGACGCGATTCAAGCCGTCCTGACGTGATTCAAGCCGTCCCGACGTGATGTGGGGAGCCAACGCGCAACTCTCTCCGCTTTCCGCACGCCCCCACCCGGTCCTGTCCCTCTTTCTGCCTCTCTCCCTCTCACCGGAGGCCTAATGGCGCCCCCGGACACCGAGGGACCACCGACGTTCGTCTCGCCGCTGCGTCGCCGCATCTGCGCACGCCCAGCCGGCCTTCGCCACCATGCGGTGTCAGCCGACTCGCTGCTGACGCCGCATCATCCGCCAGCACGCCGTCTGACGTCCTGGCTGACGTCACGGCATCTGCCGGCTCACCAACGTCGCTGCGTCAGCCGACTCACTGGCTGACGTCACATCTGCCGGCTCACCGAAGTTGACGCCTCAGCAACCTCAGCCGACCCACGAGCTAACTGCAACTTCAGCCGACCCACTGGCTGACGTCTCATCTGCCGACCCACTGGCTGCCTCAGCAACCTCAGCCGACCCACTGGCTGACGGCAACTTCAGCCGACTCACTGGCTGACGTCTCATCGTCTAACGTCCTGGCTGACGTTACAGCAACTTCCGCCGACCCACTGGCTGCCGCAGCAACCTCAGCCGACCCCCTGGCTGACGGCAACTTCAGCCGACCCACTGGCTGACGTCTCATCGTCTAACGTCCTGGCTGACGTTACATCAACCTCAGCGACCTCAGCCGACCCACTGGCTGCCTCAGCAACCTCAGCCGACCCACTGGCTGACTGCAACTTCAGCCGACCCACTGGCTGACGTCTCATCGTCTAACGTCCTGGCTGACGTTACATCAACCTCAGCAACCTCAGCCGACCCACTGGCTGCCTCAGCAACCTCAGCCGACCCACTGGCTGACGGCAACCTCAGCCAACTCACTGGCTGACATCTCGTCAAACCAGCCTACTTGGATCCGCCGCCCGCACCACCGCCGCCCCGCCGTCATCAACCGTCGGGCCAGCGCTGCGGCCCGCCCTTCGCACTCGCTCCGGCCGTGCAGTGATCACCCCTGCGCGGTATGTCGTTCGCCACGTCACCTTTGCCGGCGCCGTGTCTGGGCGGGGGTACCTGTAGCGGGCCAAAGCTATGCGCCTGCGCAGAGACAACTTGTTTGGTTATTGGTTTCACGACACGTCGACCGTTGAGTCATATAGCGTCGCCAATCTCCAGAGACAACTGGCCGCTTGCCAGTACCGCCCGTGACCACGCTGAGATCATTGCGCGTGCGTACGGGCCGCTGCTGCCGAACCGTACTCGGACACGTCGTCTGTTACTGTGTATAACGTGTCATGCAAACTGTTCTCTCTCTCTCACTTGGATCTTCTCTGAAAATACAAGCCGTATTCTACACGCACAAGTTTCTGGCAACATGCCATGGAGACAGTGTGGAGTGTGCGTCCACACTCCACAGGGGCATCCTATGCCCAGGTGGTCACAGGCCACCAGGTAACTGTAGCTTCCCCTGCTGTGGAGGTGGCAGGGAGATCTGAAGAGAGAAGCATTCCTAGTGAACAGAAGATTTCTAGTTGTAGCGCACAGGAGGGGCAGTGGTTTAAAGTCAGGGGGTGGAGGATTTGGAGGAGTGAGCCTAAGCAAGGGGGCAGTGAGTGGCAGGTGGTAGGTGGTAGGAGTGGGAAGCAACCTAGTGAAGCAGCTCAACAGGCAGGAGTAATAACATCCAATAGGTTCCAGGCACTGGAGGACTGCCCGCAGGATAGTGATAGCAGTGATAGCAGCAAGGAGACTGTGCTGGTGGTAGGAGACTCTCGGGTGCGGCATTTAGATAGAGTTTTCTGTAAAGGTAGGAGAGGCAGGAGGTGCATCACCAGGCCTGGTGCCAAGGTTAGAGACCTGGTCCCAGTGGTGGCACAGGCCACCAGTGAGGACCAGTTTAGTACAGTTATAGTGCAGGTAGGAGTGAACAACGTAGGTCCTGCTAGGAGTGAGGAGCTGCTGCAGGACTACAGGGCCCTTCTGGCCACCCTGAAGCAGAGCAAAAGCAGAGTTATTGTGACAGCTATTCTGCCCAGGGCTGAAGTCTCCCCTGAGTGGAGCTCTAGGGCACTGGCAGCCAATGCCAGGGTGGGTAGGCTCTGCAATGAGTTAGGTTTGACCTTTGTTGACAAGTGGTGCAGGTTTTATGGTTCATGGGACCTCTATCAAAGGGATGGCCTGCACTTCTCCGAGAAGGGGGTGCAAGTGTTAAGTAAAGTGTATGACCATGTCCTTCAGGGAAACTAGATAATGGGGTGGGGAGGGAAGAAGTGGCATTACCATCTCATGAATATGCCAATAGTGACAGCATAGGCAATAGAACCTCACAGTCAGCAAATAGGGATGGCAGTAGATCAAGGGGGCAGAGTGGTAGCTCATCCAGAGATGATAGAGCTACTCAGCATGAAAAAACCAAAGATGGTTATGGAACATTTCTTAAGTGTATGATGCTTAATGCTCAGAGTATTCGATCCAAATTTGACGAGTTCAAGTGTTATGTTGCTGATGAGGAACCAGATTTTGTTTGCATTACTGAGGCACAGTGAGGGGTATTTTGGGGATAACTTGCAGGACTATGAGATCCAGGGATACAATATGTTTTCATGCAATAGGGGTCCAGCAGTGAAAGGGGGTGGTGTAATGCTCTATGTGAATAGCTTATTCAGTTCTCAAAAAGTAGCAAATGGGGTAAAAAATGTGTCTGTTGAGTCCATTTGGCTTGATGTTTCTGTGGGAAAAGGCAACAGCAATAAACTGAGAATAGGAGCTTTGTACCGATCAGGAACCTTGCCACATCCTCAGCAACTGGAGCTTGATAAGGTGATTTGTGAGGAAATCAGTAGAAACTTTCAGAGGAAATGCCTTATTCTTGGTGACTTTAATCTAAAATGATATGAAAATGTTGGTGTTGGCTCCCCAGCATGTAAACTGTTTAGGAAATGCCTCGAAGAGGACCTGTTCTTACACCAGTTTGTAACAGAACCAACTAGGCAGGGCTCATTCTTGGACCTTGTCTTCTCGGATTTAAGTGATTTAGTTCAAGACTTGACTGTAGGAGAAACTCTGGGAAGAAGTGACCATAACATAGTGAGATTCAAGGCACATGTAGCAGGGACAATCAAGGATAATTTGGCAAAGGTTCCAAATTTTAACAGGGCAGACTTTGACTGCATGAGAGCAGCTTTAAGTGCCATAAAATGGGAAGAAGAATTCTCCGATTTAAATGCCTGTGAAATGTGGGAAAAGTTCAAATCTTACTTGAGGGAAATTCAGATTAGACATGTCCCCCAAAAGCAAAGGCGAAAAGAAGAGTAGGAAAGCCAGCATGGCTTACACCAGATTTGACAAAAGCAATTAAGGCTAAGAAAGATGCATTTAGAGTATTTAAGGAAGCTTCAAATATAGTAAATCTAAGGTTGTATCAAAAAGCTAGAGACGCTGTGAAACATAAAACCAGAGCAGCAAAGCGAGCAAAAGAATTGGATTTGGCTAGGAACTGTAATGGCGACAGTAAAAAGTTCTTTAATTTCTACAAGCTAAGTAAAGTTTCAAGCACTATTGGTCCACTGGAAGTAAATGGGGTTATATTGAGTGAGGATAGTGAGATGGTTGAGGAATTGAGCAAGCAGTTTAAATCAGTGTTTACATTGGAGGATGTGACAAATCTGCCAACTGTGAACCACAGCCCAGCAACAGGTGATCAGTTACATGATGCTGATTTCATTGACAGTGATGTTGTTTTGAATTATGTCAGGAAAATAAAGCCAAACAAAGCAGCAGGACCTGATGGAATCTATGCTAGGGTATTGCGGGAAGCTGAAAAAGAATTGGCAATTCCACTCAGTATAATATTTTGTAGATCAGTTTCACAAAATGAAATTCCAACCGATTGGAAAAGGGCAAATGTAGTTCCTATTTTCAAGAAAGGAGAAAGAGGGAAAGTTGAAAACCATAGGCCAGTAAGCCTCACATCACTAGTCTGCAAGGTACTTGAATCAATTATCAAGGATAAAATAGTTAGTTTTCTGGAAGGAAACAGTGATTCAAGATACTCAACATGGGTTTAGAAAAGGGCGATCGTGTCTCACAAATCTCTTGGACTTTTTTAATTTTGCTACAGAACTATGTGATAAGGGAAATCAGGTTGATGTAGCATATCTTGACTTTAGCAAGGCCTTTGACAAGGTACCTCATAAATGGTTAATGATGCAGCTTCAGGCCCATGGTATTGTGGGTAACATCCTAAAATGGATAGGGTTGTGGCTTTCAGATAGACAGCAGAGAGTGATGCTAAATGGTACAAAATCATCATGGCAAAATGTTCTTAGTGGAGTCCCCCAAGGGTCAGTACTGGGACCACTATTGTTCATTATGTTTGTAAATAACATTGAAAGTGGCCTAAGCAGTAAGGTTTTCAAATTTGCAGATTATTTGAAGGTCTTTAGGGCAATAACAGGGCACAATGAGCAGGTCTTGCTGCAGAAAGACTTAGACGAGCTTGTGAAGTGGTCCGAAAAATGGCAAATTAAATTTAATTTTGATAAGTGCAAAATCATGCATGTAGGTAGGCAGCATATCAAGGCTCCATACTTGATCGGTGGCCAAGTACTAT